>JACDJE010000002.1:2874081-2968350 GCA_016647715.1 Pavo muticus | reverse complement strand
AAAAAAAAAAAAAAAGGAGGAAAAAAAAAAACCACACACAACAAAACCTTCAAGCGATCAGATGCAAAAATCCTCCAGCAGATGAAATCATGCTGGCAGCTGGCTCGGTAATCCCGCTAGGGCAGCGGCAGCGGGCGGGGATGCATGCTGGCCCGGCCGGCCGCCCGCCGCTCCCCGCAGCCGCTCCGGAGGATCGCGACGGGGAAATAAATAAATAAGGAAAACCGGTGCGAAAGTCACCAAGTCCCACCTACTGGGCAGAATTAAAATTGACACACCTGCAAAAAAAACACAGCGAGGGAAACGGGGAGAGGAGGAGGGGGTGAGCTCCCCCTTCCCATCGCTTTCCCTCCCCCGGGCTGGGCAGCCCTGCTGCAGGGCACAAAAAAGAGGAGGAGGAGGAGGAAGAGGAGGAGGAAGGCTCGGCAGAGCGAGCCGGGCTCTGTGCTCTCTGCTCTCCGCAATAAAAAGGATTCCCCACCCCCTCCCTCTCCGCCAAAATCAATCCGAGGGAAAGGAGGGGGGGAGGGAGAAGGGGGAAAAACCCACCCCAGCAACGCTGGAGCCGGCGGAGGAAAAGTTGCAGCGGGGGTTAAATCTGTGCCGGGGGAGGCAGCTCCGGCTTTCTCCGGCTCTTTGGAGGAGGACGACGCTGCTTTTTGCTTGGGTGTTTCCCACCTCCCCCCCACGCCCCACCACTGCAATCCGGACAGAAGGGTGGAGAGGAAAGAAAGATCGGATGGGACTGAAAGAGAACGAAAGGCGGTGTGGATTACAGCGATTTAAATGCATATATATATATACATATACACACATTCTATTTTCTTTAGATCAGACGGCTGCTTTTTTTTTTTCTTGCGCCTGGAGAGCACCCAGGAAGGACTTTCTAGAAAAGACACAGATGCACACACACACATTTATGCACACACACACATTTATACGCACACCCCTGCGAGGCGCAGTGGGGGCACGGTGGGCTGCGGGAGGTGCGGGGTCAGCGCTCCGTCCTCCCCCCCCCCCCCCCCCCCCCCCCCCCCCCCCCCCCCCCCCGCCCCCTCCCTCTCTCCTGCAGCAGATTCTGCAATCAGACATGCAAAAAAAAAAACCACCACCCCACCACAACCCGTTCCTGAAAGAGGAAGACTGAAGTGTTGAAAAGGCTGAGCTCAGAGCGCCGAAATGGCATCAGGAGAGCAGTGAGCGCGAGCTGAACAGCAGAGCGAATTAAGATGCATGGTGCATTTTTGGCAAGCACAAACCCAAGCAGATCACAGTGCTGCTTAATTTGCTCGGCTTTTCTACAGCGCTTTTCTGCATGCCTTTTTTTCTATTTTTTTTTTTCCCTCCCCCCTGTAGTTTCACATCTCTGCTCCTCTGCACGGAGGCATCAGCGCTAAGGGGACGATGGCACGGGAGAAGGGGGGAATTACAGGTGTAGGGCTCTGAGTATTTCAAGGGTCTGCTTCTGCCAGGCTTTACATTGAGGGGAAAGGCAGACAAATCTCTGCAGGGGCTGAACACACACCTCCAGGGATTTGCAAGCGCAATGTGCCCACCTGTAGCCCTGCTGATGGGAGCTGGTTCCAGCAGGGCTCACGTACCTGTAACTCCTCACCAGCTGCGTGCACCCACATCGCAGGTCTGGAGATGCCAGAGTGGGGTACAAGGGTTCAGTCTTGCTTCCATGGGTGCTTCTAGAGGGGAAACACAGCTGTAAAAGATTCCCCCAGAGCACACGGTGAATAAATACCCAGACTGGAGGGTGAGCTCCTCCTCCAGCCCCGTTTCTGAAGGAGAACACCTGGATCTCTGGTGAGCCCCACACCCACAGGCTGTGAGCACAGAGCAGCACGGGGTGGGGTGTTAATGGGAGTTAACAGTACCAGAGGAGGAATTGGTTTTTTTGCTCCCTGCCTCAGTTTCCCCACCCATGGCAGAGAGATGCCATTCTGTGTCACATCACGGATCACTACAGAGAAGCACTGCCTTTCCATTCCCTCATACATCTCCCAGTATATGGATCCTCTCTGTCCCCTCTACCCTTCTTCCTCGTTACACCCAAAAACCAACATCCCATCCAGGTGCTGCACAGCACAGGAGGCTGGGACACCCCACAACCTGCAGAACCAGTGCTTGGTTGGGAGCAGGGCTCCCTTTATCCTGGAGGTCACAGCCTCATGGCACTTGGCATCACACCTGCACATGTGTGAAACCTGTTTAGGGTTTACTGCATCCACCAGGCCGAGCATCCGTGTCCTCCCCCAGGTGGAAGGGGATGCTCAGTGAGGCCACCTCTGCTTCAGGTCCCAAAGGAGTCGGGATCATTGGCAGTGGGACTGTGCCATCCCTGCCTCCATCCTTCACTCCTGCTCCTGTTGGAAGAGGGAGGCTGGAGCGGGGCGTGAGTGATGGGGCTGTCAGCGCACAGAGATGGTATCTCGAGCAGAGGCCTCGCCGTTATTGCTCTGAGGGATGCTGGCAAATTGCTCTTTCAAGAAGCATCTCCATGAAGGATGAAATCAGCTCCTCCTGCGAGAGCTCTCTCCAGTGGGGCCAGGCTGCAGCTCCTTCCCCCTGGGCTTCGAGGCCTCCAGGAGACCGCTCTGCTCTCCAAACCAGCTCCTTTACCTGTATGTCTGTGCTTTCCAACTTCATGTAGCATCACGCTTCCAGGCTGCCTTTCCCTTGGAGACAACCTGCCAAGGATCCACCCAGGTAAATGCCACCACCCCTTGTCACAGCCACAACGTGCCCCTCAGCCCCTGGAGCAAAAGGTCCTTCGGGGCAGGACCATACAGACCCCATAACCCCATATCTGCTCAGTCATCCCCAGCTCTGCTGTCTGATCTCTGTATTGATCTGTTCAGTCCCGCACCGCCCTGCTGCCTCTTACCAGCACAGCGCTCGCTGGAAATGATGAGCTGATGTTTTTCTGGCCCCCTCTCACCCAGGGTGATGTGTAAGGCTGCGTGCAGCAGGACTGCTATGCATGTCTTGGTTACACAGATGAGTATGAGAGAACCACCGCTTCCATGGGGCAGCCTGAAGGATAGCATAAGGACAGTCATAGAGTCACAGAATGGCTTAGCTTGGAGGGGTCATTAAAGACCATCTAGTTCCAGCACTCTGCCACGGACAGGGTTGCCAACCACTAGATCAGGCTGCCCAGGGCCCCATCCAACCTGGCCTTAAATGCTAGTGCCTAACCATGTGCCTAACCAAGACCCAAAAGTACCTTGTGTAGTTTATTTGAGCAGAATAATCAAATATTTCAGGAGAAAACACTTTCAGGTGAGGGCTAAAAAGACGGAGCTGTCACAAAGATAATGAATATTGCTGTGCTTGAGTTCATGGCTAAAACCTGAGCCAGTTTCCCACCTGGGCAGGTCCTGAATTAATGGCCAGGGGAAAGGTGTAGTCATGGATGCAATATCCTGGGAGAACGGCTGCAGTGGTCGAAGAGGAAAAACAGAAAAGACAGAAATAAAGGTCTTAGAAAACCCAGGCAATAGGAAGGACAAACCATCACCACGGCTCCTGTGAGCTCACACAGCACCGTGGCATCTTTCCAACACCACCAAAGCTCCCCACCGCAGCCACGTGCTGCCCGCCAGAGGAGTCCCAGGGCAGACAGGAGCTGCGGGTGTGCTGCAAGCAGATAAAGAGAATGACGGGCCGGCATTGTTCCGCTAATGGCCTGCCATCAGAGCGTCTCCTGGGTGCCTTTCTACTCAGAGCCAGGCCAGACTTTGGTGTTGAAAGGATGTACAGCCCCATCCAAGCACCCCATGCCTCCAGTGTGCTTCCCGGGCGGGTGGTGGCCTGCAAATCCGCAGGGGAAAGGGCTGCGGCCCCAAAAGAGCATCATTTCAGAAATCTCTGTTACCTCTCCCACCCCAAGCACGGGTTGAGACATTGGCTGCTTGAAATGGTTTCCTGGTTCACCGGGGGAATTGTGAAAGCCTGAATTTATCTAAGGCACAGAATCGCGGAATCATAGCATGGCTTTGGTTGGAAGAGGTCTTAAAGCCCACCAATCTCCACCCCCCTGCCGTGGGCTGGGTGCCCCCACCAGCTCAGGCTGCCCAGGGCCCCATCCAACCTGGCCTTGAGCACCTCCAGGGATGGGGAAGCCACAGCTCCGGGCAGCCTGCATCTCCTCATCCTGTGATGGGTGCAGGTGAGACAGCCTCTCTCCACCCATCACAGCCTCACAGAGGAAGAACTGACCATGCCAGACCCAAAGGTGTCATGGCCCTGGCTCACCCAAAATACATGGGTTTAGCAAGCAGCACTCCTAAACGCTTCTCCAGAGAAAATCAAGTCCAAAATCTCCCACAGCGGCTGCTGGGGTTGGTGTTTTCTTGTGTTGATGCTCTCCAACATCACACGAAAGCCTGAGCTCTTGGAGCGTGAGGTGACAGGCTAATAGCTGGGCTGTCCTCACCGGGTGCTGCCACACTTGTTTCTCAACATCAGTTTTCCAGAGTCATTAACAATCACACTAATGTGTAGCATCTAATCTTTCCCCACACGGGGATGACAGCAGCTGAGGCTCAATGGCATAATTGTGTTTTGATCCCTCATGCCAGACTTCCTCTGCACATGCTGGGAGCTGATGGTCTTGCTGCTGGAAACCATCACCCGCAGGTTCAGGGTGGGACTTGGGATGGGTTGGGGTTCTGTGGCATCTTGGCCATTCCCACTGTGCTGGGCTAATGGGATCAACCTGTGAGCCCCCAGCATGCACAGGTGAGCTGGTTGGGGTGGAGAGGTGCTGCCTTCAAGGCTGGGCAGATAGTGATGAGGATTTGGTCCTCAGTCCCCTTGAGCTGTTGGGGAATCAAAGGCTGGAGCCTGGCATGTGAGCTGTGGCCCTTGTCCTGCCAAAGTGTCTGCAATCAACAAATCAATAATTAAGGGAGGATGTACATTATCCCTTGAACACACTCCAGGTAGAGTTTAATTTAAACCTTTTGGAAAGTGTGTGAGGGGCTGCAAGGGGTCTGGGAGTGCAGGAGAATAGGGTAGGGTAGGGTAGGGTAGGGTCGGGTAGGGTAGGGTAGGGGAGGGTGGGGTGGGAGAAGCATTCATCTTAGCCCCAGCCCCAACACCACCAGTGCAGCATCACCAAAGTGAGGTGGTGCGTCATGGCCCCGTCCCGTGTGATGGTGCATCATGGCCTTTGGTGATCCACAGATCTGCTGTTTGAGGTGAGCAAAGGCTCTTGTTGCCTGCACAGAAAACAATGGGGAGATTCTCTTCTCTGTGGCCATATGACAGCCTTGCTCTCTCAGTTGCTGCCTGGCTCCTTCTCCTGTTGTGTCCCTTATTAAAGATCATTGCCCTCCTAAAAACAACCTCACTAACATCACACTTGCCTGTCCGAAGCTCACGATGCCAAAACCACATTCCCACCTCCTGTTCAGTTCCATCCCTACAGCCTAGGAGAACAGTGTCAGATCATTTTTGTTGCAGTAACACACCAGAGCTCCCAGACCTGGTGCCCACCTGGGGCATGGCACTGCAGGGCTGTGGGACACACTCCCACAGTTGGAAGGCGGAAGACAACAGCAAGCCTCGAAGATGCAGTGCCGTTTTGCTCCCCATGGTGTTGCCTGGATCATCCCTGCCCCGCCATTGTAATACCTACATGGAAAAGACAAAGCCCAAGATCTCCAAAAGCAAGTTAACCTTTGTTTTATAGAAAGGACTAAGTCCCCCACATCTTTTAGCCCGTTGCCGAGCAATTCCCAGCACTGAGCACTTCCCACCATCAGGGAGGCTCTTCCCATCCTTACCGAAACAGATCTGGCTACCCTGATTTCTGCCTACTGCATATCCGAGCCGGTTTGCCGCACACCTCTGCGCTGGGGCTAGTGCTGGAAGCCATACAGGAGCATCAGCTAATGTGAAACACAACCCACCTCTCAGCCGGGGCACTCCCAGGAGCCCATCTTCCCATTCTCCCCTCCACTGGCTCAGCACCCGCTCCCACTGCCAGCCAAGGCTGCGGGCTGCGACAGCCAAACCCATCAGCAGCATCAGGCAGAGGGCTGCCAGCCCTGCTCTTCCCCCAGAGCTGGGGAGATTTGGGAAGCCCTGGGGAGGGATGGAGACAGCCCTCTGCCATCCACTGCGGCACTTCTCGAGCGCCACTCAGTCCAAGAGCTCAAACAGCAGAATTTTCCTCCAGCAAGGAGTTTCCATTATGAGGAGGTGTCAGTGGAACACTTGTGATGCAGTTCAGCTGAGTAAAATAAATAGAAGTAACTAATGACTCCAATTAATTATTAAAGGATCGCTTTCTTTTTGCAAATACACAGAAGACTGCACCCAGCTGAAATCTGGAGATGGACCCTAGAGCTGAAATGGGCATAAAATGGCACCAGGTAACAGTGGAAGGATGAGAGATGATGGCTTTAAGTTGCGCCAGGGGAGGTTCAGGTTGGATATTAGGAAGAATTTCTCCCCAGAGGAGTGGTGAGGCACTGGCATAAGCTGCCCAGAGAGGTGGTGGAATCCCTGGAGGTGTTCAAGAACTCTGGGGATGTGGCTTTTGGTAACATGGTTTGGTGGGCTGGGGAAGGGATGGGCACAGAGACGCAAGGGGATGAGGCTTGGTGAGAATCCTGGATATTAGGAACTCCAAGGGAAAGGAACGAACAAGTGCCAAATGGTGAAGGATAAAATCAATATGGAGAGAGCTGTTATTTAAGCTTCTGAGCTCCGGGGTATTACAAACGTTGGAGAGCAATGAAATAAAAATGATACATAAAGTGACAACATCATCATGTCTCTATAACTGACGCCCTTAGCAGCTGTTTGGTCGGAACAACAGAAGTAAATCCAAATCTGCGCCTGCTGCCCAGGGCTGTCTGGCACTCCTAGGGGGGCACTTTGTGATCAGAGAGAGAGGAAATTACAGGGTATTTTTGCCAACCAGATCGTTTTTAACCTCCTTTGGTCACAGTGTCCTGAAGCCTGGAGGACCATCACGGAAGCTGCCCACCCCAAAGGCAGCCCACCGCTTTTGGGAGAGGATGGGTTTTTTTGGAGGTGGAGGAGACCCCACGGGAACACTCCAGACCCCTGGGCACAGGGTGCTGCCATGGACAGCCTTTGCCCCCTGCAAAATGCCATTCCCCAGCTGAACCATACTGCACTGTACAGGTGATGCCAGGGACAGATCCAGTAAACCTGAAACCAGGAGAGAAAATGTTAGGCTGGCTTGCAAGGTGTCCTCTTGTTGCCTTCAAGGCTTTCTGACACCCTCTTATCACCCTTCAAAGCTTCCCACACCAATACAAAGCAATAACATTTTCATTTCTCTCCTCATCAGTAGAGAACTGGGATTTTTTACAGCTCATTCTGCCTCTCGATCATCTCCTGCCCTCTTGACCAGACCCTGAGCTTCCAACCCCAGCCATTCCCCAAGCATTTCCTTCCACCAGACCTGGTGTGGCCCCTTCACATCCACACCACTGAAGCATCCTTATTCCCTCAGAAGCTGAGAAGGTGCTGAGGGCTGCAGGATGGCACGGATGGGGGGCGAGTCCCAAAATTAACACCAAGCTTTTTAGGAGATGGAGGGACACCGTGGAGCTTAAAACCTGACTGCAAGAGGATGCTGCTGCAAGGGGATTTGTACTGCCACCTTAGGGATAGCAAAAGAAATGCTAAACTCAAGAGCAAGCATGCTGGTTGCTCTCACAAAGCATTTGGTGTTAAAAACCAGTTCCTGCAAGGCTGAGGCAGGAGTTTAACCTCCACGCAGCAAGGGATGCTCGGGAGGGCGAGTGTGTTAACCCCACTTATGGCTGCACTCTGCAGCTGCTGCTGCATTAACCCAGCTCTGGGAAGGTTCCCAGCCACGCTCCAGCGCAGGCAGGCAGAAGCTTTTAGTGCAGCCACCACCACCACATGTTATGGGTTTGCTGGAGCAAAGAGGCAGCCTCCCACTCCCACTGCACCACTGATCCTCCTGGAGATGCTGCAGGATGCTCTGGCAGGCTCAGCGGGGAAAGAAGTGGTGCTGGGTCCAAACTGGTGGCGCAGCCAGGGTGAGTGGCTGTGGGGCAATGGGGAAATGCCAGCTGTGGGCTGGGGCAGGGCCGACCAAACTGCATGGAGACAAGGAGTGGACAGATGCACTTTTCTCCTTGCTCATCCATGGGGACACCTGGCATGGTCTCCAGCCCCTCTCTGCTCAAACTGCCTTCCCCAGGCTCATTCCCTGGGCTCTCTCCACACTTTCTCACCTTCAGCCCATCCTGCAGCTTCAACACAGCTTCTTGGTTCCACCCCATAGAGCTCTCCCATACTCCTGCCTGCTCCTAGTTCCCAGCAGCAGTGGAAATGGGGAAGGAAAAGGGGTTGGGTCTTTTTTTGGAAAATTATATTCTTGGAAGGAAAAATGGGATCTGTGGTGCTTGGAGAGAATACTGAGACAGCAAGGATGCAAGGAGGCACTGACAGACATGGTTTAGTGGGCATGGTAATGATGGGTTTGATGGTTGGACTAGGTAATCTTAGAGGACTTTTATAAACCTTCGTGATTTATGGTTCTATGATTCTTTGAAGGGAGATTCTGGCTGTGCTGGATGGGATGGGATGGGATGGGATGGGGTGGGACGGGATGGGATGAGATGGACAGGATAGATGGACGGATGAGTTGAGATAAGATGGGGTGGATGTGATATATAGATGAGTGGGATGGGATGGATGCAATGGATGGATGAGATGGAGTGAATATGATGGATGTATGGGTGGATGGGGTGGGTGCGATGGATGGGATGGAATGAGGTGGATGCACTGGATGGACAGATGGGATGGGGAACTCAGGTGCTGCAGGGCAGGGCAAAGAGCTGGCCTCTGTCTGGATCCAGCATTTGGGAAGGATCAGGGCAGCAAGAGCAGCTTTTCTAGGCACAGAGCTGCTGAAAGCCCCATCCAGACAGTGAACGTGCACGAGTAGTGGAGAAAGTGCCTTCGAAAAACCTGATAGTGTTTTCCTTCTCTCTGCTTTCCTGATGCTTTTCTGCTTTTGAGGAGAGGTGGAAGGGCTGTGCTGTAGCCACGACCTCTGTCCAACCCAGAGGGTTCTCCCAGCCTCACCAGCATTCCTGGGTTCAAATCCTTCCCTTCTCCTCTGAGCCCTCATCTCCTGCTGCTGCACAGCTCCTGCACACGAGCCCAGCCAGAGATGCAGCACGGAGCATCTCCAGGGTGGGCGGTTACACTGTGCTTCGCCCACTGGAGATGTGAGGAGTAGGAAAAAAGAAAGGGGAGAAAAAATAGAAGCAGAAAAATAGCTCCCAGGCTTTGCCTTGCAGAGCATCACAGGAGAAAGGAAGACTCAGGCAGATGGCAGCAGAGCTTGGGTAGCCCAGAAGGGGCCATCTTCCTGATGGGTGCACAGGGAACTGCCAAGGAACTTGCCAAATCGAAGGCTCCCCATCAGCAGCAGGTTAAGGCAGGTTTCCTTGGATACAGGGAGCATTCCAGCTGTTCAGCAAATGGCCAACAGAAAACCCCAGCTTTGCTTTACAAAATAGGCAGGGATTTCTGCCACGTTCTCCTGGCTGCTGTGGAGAGAGCAGGGGATCCATGGGCTGGGTACCAATTGCTGACCGAGGGGCTCCCACTGCAGGGAGGATGCTGGGATGCATGTATGTGTATGTGCACACTTGTCTCACACTGATTTTAGGGCTGGTCCTCTGCTACGTTCTCATCTCTAATGAGTGGTTGATGGAGCTCTGGCCTGAGCTCAGTGGATAATCCATCTGTGCTGATGAGTAACGTTCATTACTACTAATTTAGTGACAAGCAGAGGCGAGAGGGTGCATCTGGCCAACACAAGGGATGCTCCCACATCTGCATTTGCCCAGCTGTGAGGATGAGCATAGTCCAACAAGCAGGCACACAGCTGGGAGTGATGATGGGCAGGCTGTGTGCTACAGCTGTCCAACCTGCAGCAGTGGAAGGATTGCTCCAAATAATTAAGCAACAGGATCTGGGAGAAGCCTTGTGATGAGATGTGACGTGCAGATCTGTTCATCACTGAAGATGTGGGTTGCAAACAGCTCCCACAGGAAAAACATGATTAAAGAAAGAAACTCATGCCTAATAGAAAGGAGAGAAGGCTTCTTTCATTGTCATCTGTCCTTCAAACCCACCCTACAAGCTTTGTCCCCAAACTCTACAAGATGTCAAGCAACACCAAGACCCATGGGCAGGTGTGGAACCAGCGATAGCCCTGGGCAAGGCCCCCAATGTCAAAACAAAGCCAATGTCGCTAATTTAAATGGTGATGCTTCTGTCTTGGTAGAGGGCAAAGGTGTACTATTATATGTACCCCTGCCAGATGCTCAGTTAACACAGTGCAGCAATTCCTGGAACAGTGACAGGGATCCCTGCTCTGGTTCCCCTAGACATTTTTCATTTCTGCTACATCTTCCCCTTCACTTCGTCAAGTCATCATTAGGCAAAGGCTTGAAGATGACACGAGCTGCAACACAAGGGAAAGCAAAGCTTCCACGTCAATGCACATGACTTGACAATGCAAAGAGCTTGAGATAGATGGTGCAGAAGTATATATTATTAAACAGCAATAAATGAATGAGTTTCCCGTACTATCCTGGTGGGTGAGGGCTGGAGGATTCAGGAAAGACCCAGGGAACTGACAGCCTGAATTGCTTCCTTCTCAGTCTCTATTGAGTAGCTTGTTTGCCCTGACTGTTTGAAATTGATTCAATTAAGATTCCTAGTGCATTCAGGTATAATAAAACAGGGACAATTAGACCTAATAAAACTCAAGTAGCCGTGTTTGACCCTCCTTGTTCCCTCTTGTTCCTTACACAAGATCATGAGAGGCCAGGGCATGCCTGAAGGATTCAGTGTGAGGGACCAGCCAAGACTTTCTAACCTGAATAGTCCCAGATGTCCAAAACCTACAAAGGATAAGAACCAGACAACAAGCTGCCATTCCTGCAATGATCCAGCAATCAGCCCAGATGCAGAGATGGCCAAAGTTGGGTGGATTGGGACAGCTGGAGGACCATTAATAGGAAACATGCAGTATTAAATAGGGTCTCCGTGGTTAAGGACAGATTCCAGCTGAAAAACTGAATTTAGATGTAAAGGAAGTACTTGGCTCCGTTGAAAAAAACTGGGAGCTCACCATGCCTCTGAGCACCAAATAACATACAGCAATCCCATAGTGTCCTCTTCCTAAAGACTGGCCCCTGTGGGAGCTGGCAGCAAGGCGCTGCCAGTACTGACAGTCACGAAAGAAGAGGGAGATGGAAATAAAAGCAACAGGGACTGCCATACAAAGACCCCATAAAAGTCTGGGTGCTGTGCCATGTCTGCATGTCCACACTTCCAGCAGCTGCACTGATGGGACGAAGGAATAGACCATTGAGTGATCATCTCCCAGACACCACCTGGGACCAACCCTTTCAAACAGGGTCTCTTGTGCACACAGTGAAGGCACCCAGGCTACACACCATGTTTAAGGCAGGGCTTAGGACCTGGGAAGTTGGAAGGAGTGTTCTGCAGTTCTTCCCCAGCACTGCATGAAGAGTGTGTGGTTATGAACATGGCCATCAATGAACCACAAAGCCTTTTAGCATCCATTATTTGCAACTGCTGCTGAGCAAACAAATGAGACCACATCAGTCACTGGGCCCATCCCCTGATGAGTGCAGTTCATATCACCATGCCTCCCCCCTAGGTAAGAAGAATAACTGACCCTGAGAGAGCGTGATATAAATCCATCCCCCTTTCCCTTCTGTAGGTCTGTTAAGAAGGGACAAAACTCCCTCCCGCTGTCATGTCCCCTTCAGGGTGTCACCATAGACCACATCTTCTTCCTCATGTCAGCAGAATGACTCCCACTCACAAGGTGGGTTTGAGAGATGTGCACATCCCCCATCATGCTCCTATCTGAAGCTAGGAACAGCCCATGTGGAAGAATGGGAGCTCCCACCATGGGTACCAGTGCTTAGAGACCAGATGCACGTGAAAGCATTGGTAATCAGTCCCGAAGAATGAGATGAGAAAGGACCACCCCTTTCCACAAAATTGTAAAAGGCTGAACTATGCGGTATACTGAAAAATATACACCCAAGAGCCACATGAAGCAGATGAACTGTTCCCCTCCCAGCCTGCTTCTTTTGCATGTTCCAACTGGGTGCATGCCCAGGACACCCTGTTCATATCCCAGTGTCACACATGGTGACAGAAGCCCCATCCACCTGGAACAAGGACTCAGAAACCAATGCCCGCTGTTCCCTGCCTGGTGGGACTCCTTCCCCATCCCCGTTCACACCTGAGCAGCAGTGTCCCATCCGCAGCCCCACACCTCATCATGACACTCTGCAAACCCTTCTGCAGCCCCACAGAACCTACCCCAGTGGGGAGGAGCTCCAAGACTGGGTGTCAGCAGGGTGGAGGTCACACAGAGGAGCTTCTCCTGGGCATCCAGGGCAATTTGGCTGGGATCCTAAGGGCTGGTTGCACCATGTAGATATCTCTTCCCAACCAAAGCCCTGCCCCAGCTTTAGAGCAAAGATTGTACTCTGCCAGCAGTCTGGGACTTTGTGCCCCTATGCTTGTTTGCCTGTTTAACAGCTTGGTTTACTTATTTTATTGGTCTTTCTCTTCTTCCCTTTCTATTGCTTTCTCTTTTGTCTTTTTTGTCGTCTTCTTTTTTTTCTTTTTATTACGAGTTGTGCCGCACTTCTTGGTAAAGCACTTTAATCCATTTTAATGCCCCAGTTCTGCTCCTCAGTGACAGCCTGGTGGTTAGTCTAATGCGTCCCGCTCACCTCGGGGTTACTAATGAGGTCACAGCGAAGGCAATCTCCAAACTGAATAATTCACTAATCAGATGCTGCAGACTCCAGTGGTAAAATTTATTTCTGACACCTAAACAGCAAATGGGTTTGTGGACACATAGAGGGGCACTCATGGCTGCACACGCACCTCTCCTCTTTTTCATTCTTCAGAGGTATTTCTGTTAAATTGGTGCTGTGCCATACGTTTAATGGTGAGTCTCACCACAAAGCAGGCTGGCTCGTTCTGAGTCCAGGGCATGGGAAAGCCACTGTGATGGGCTTCTCCATGGGACAGTGATGGAGTGCAGTGAGACCAAGATTTGGGAACGAAGGCACACTCATGCCGTGGTGCCAGTCTTTGCCTTTGCCTCTGAGGAGCTTCCTGGCCAGCAAGGGAGGTTCAGGTTGGATATCAGGAGAAGGTTCTTTGCTAGAGGGCAGTGGGCATGGAACAGCATCCCCAGGGCAGTGGTCACAGCACCGAGCTGACAGCGTTCAAGGAGCATCTGGGCAATGCTCTCAGCCATATGGTCTGATTTTCGGGTGGCCCTGCATGGACAATGGAGTTGGACTTGATGATCATTACGGGCCCCTTCCAACTTGGGATATTCTACGATTCTATATGGAAAGGTTCATCACTGGTTCAGACCCAGGGTGAACAAGCTAAGGTGTCTCATGACCAAGGACCGAGGACTACATTTATTGCTCGAAAACAGCAAAAGAAGCATTAAATCAAAGCAAGAAGTGTTTGGGGCTGGCACTGCTGATCTCATACTCTGTCCCCTCCTAAACATGTTTCCCAGATCTCTGCCCATCCCTGCTGCTTTGCACTATTCAAATAGCATTGAGTTCCCTCTTGCTCCTTTTCCAGAGTGAAAGCAATGTCTGTTATCTGCACGTGCCACCTCCAAACATCTCCAAGAGATAGTAATAATCAAATTAATTAGTATTGGTAACAGTAAAAAACACAGGGAGCCATTAATAATAATTAACATTCCCTATTCCTGGAGGAGGCAACAGTCTGAGAAATTCTACTTCTCTGCTGCAAAGCCTGGAAACAGGTGGCTGTTGTTATATGCCTGGTGGGACCTCAGCATGGGGTGCAAAATCCCCCCCTTGCCTTGGACATGAACCAATATTGCTTCAGCAGACAGCCAGGGCTGGAAAGCCCTGAGAGACTCCATCGTGACCCACATCTGTCCTTTGTCATAGGAGTGCTGTGCTCCTCCTGGAATTGCCGGGTCTTGGGAGAAAGAGCAAACAAGCACCAAAGGCTGGGAGCAGTGATGAAGTCAGATTTCTTATCCTGTGGCCAGCCCCAGTAATTGCACAGTGCAGTGTTTATGGGGCTCCCTGCCTGTACCCCACCAGCCGTGGTCTGTACATTGCAGCCACGTGGACGTGGAGCTCCCACCCCCTGCCTTGCAGCAAGGGTTGAGCAGGGGAGAATGAGCTCATCCTCACCAGAAATCGCCCTTTGATATCTGCCCGTTCCCCTGGGGCACGGATCACATATGGCCCAAACGCAGAGCAAACTCGAAGATGCAACATGATCAGGGAGCGAAATTCCCTTGCTGCTTCCTTTTGGTAACACTTTAGTGCTGACCCCTTTTTGCAGTGGCGTTCCAGCAGTGCCTCTCTTTATGGCTGGATATGAGGAAGCAGTAAATCCCAGTTCCAGGCTTGTGCTAACACAGAGTGGAGCCAAAATCGCCTGGTGATGAAATGTCTCAGCACAAGAAATGACCTGATGAGATACCATCTTTTCTGAAAAAACCAAGCCTGATGTGAATCAGTGCAAGCCCATAGCAGGGATAGGCAAAGTCTGGCTCTGGGGAGGAGGGAAACGTTGCAATGGACAACAGGAAGCAAAAGGAGGAGGGCCCAACAAGTACAAGAAGATGCAAAAGGGAAACCTCAAGCCTTGGAGAATCCAGGAGGAGCATCCCTCACCAACTGGAGCTGGGTACCAGGGGCCAAGAGAGCCTTCTTTGAGTGCCAGGCACTGCCAGGCTCCCCGCCCAACTGCTGAGCAAGATTATGTGATAAATGATTGCATTAGTCCGGACAGCTTCTCATTTTCCTCCAATCTGGCCTGTCTGCCCTCTTAGCACGGGGCTCCTGATAGCATTTCTCCCTTCACTGACTTCATTTTTCCTGTTAGGTTGTCAAGCTGTCAGCGGGAAGAGAGAAGAAGCATGGACAAGGCTGTTACTGTCTGTGCACCGAGTATGTCCCATGCCTCTCCAATCCCTGCTCAGCAGCAAAGAAGACTCCTGGTTTGACAAGGTCTGATTTTTCCAAGAGCAGAAATAGAACAGAATCATAGAATCATTAAGGCTGGAAAAACTACTACGATCATCTAGTCCAACCGTCAACCCATCCCACCATGCCCACTAACCATGTCCCTCAGTGACACATCTATCCTTTCCTTGAACACCTCCAGGGATGGTGACACACCACCTCCCTGGGCAGCCTGTTCCAATGCCTCACCACTGTTCAGAGAAATTTATCCTTAGATGTCTGCTCATCTTCTTCAGAGACTTCCCTGAGCATCACAATAATCTCCATGTCAGCTCAGGATTCTCTGAGCATGCCAAGGGTTTGATGGAGCTATACAGAAAGTAAGGTTAGAAGCGCTTTGTTGACACTATCTGGCTAAGATTTATATATTGGTAACAGTTTTAGAGGCAAAATCTGATGCCTTCTGTGTTGAGGTACAGAGAGTATGCTGGTGAGCCCTGCTGAGAGATGCAGATACTCCTGTCCTGGTTGGTTGTTGATGGAGGGAAGCAAACTGATGGTGGGAACCAAGCCAAGCATGTTCTGGTATGGCTTTCTTTTCTTTACTGCCTGGTTTGTGTTTCTGCTGTGAAGACAAAATGGGGAGGTTTGGTGAAAATTAGTTTTCATTACAGTCTGCTGTGTAATGTTCAGCTTAGCTTCCAGGCAGACATCCCTCCTGGCACCAGCAGCTACGTGGAGGAGGGCTGCAGGCTCCAGCAAGGCTGCAGCAGGGTCCTCTGTTCCACACCTGGCTCATGGTCAGCTCCATCACTCAACACAGCTTCAGTTCCTCCTGAGGCTTAGGGGGGTGGAGAGGCAGGCTGGTGAGCTTGTGGCTTGGCTTCATTTTAGGAAGGGACACGAGATGCCCAGCAGTACGGGGTATGACCAGTCCCTATAGACATGTGGCCCTGGATAGAACCTCGTGGATCAAGTAGCCTGGTTCTGCTACTGATACAACCTTCTCTCTCAATTGTCGGTGCAGTTGTTTTCCCCTGTTTTGTCTCTTCCACTGGCTGAAGAGAGAGTCCATGGCTGGAATGGAGGGAACAGCAGGTTTAGCAACGTGGCAACTAGTTATCTGCAGCAGTAACTTCTAACCCTGAGCTTGCCAGCACAAGAGGACATTCTCCTCAGGGATGCCAGGTTGTAAACTTTCCACATGTGCCCTGAGCCTGCCCCACCGCCCAGCCTGGACTCCAGATCCCACTGGAAGAGGCAGCAACTCTGAGCTGGTGGCTCAGATCACATCCCCACCTCCCTCCATCCACCCCTGCACACCCATAGAATTCACAGCACAGGATTCACATTCACATCTGAGCAACTTCGTGTCTCACGAGCCCACCCCAAAGGCTTCCTGATAGCGGGGAACTTCTCTCAGCCAGGTACATGGGGAATCCACTTTATTTCCCATCACGGAGTCCCTCTTGGACTCCAAGGAGTCTGAGCTTAAGGAGATGCTCTCATTAAAGGGAAAAAAAAAGTTCCCAGCCATTTTCTTTTAGTGCTTCTCTGGAAGGAAGGTTCAGCGTTCCCTTGGGAATAGCTGATCTGCATTTTGACAGCAATTCAGGGACACAGGGCCCAGTGGACCATGTAAGTATCAATTTTCCGGAGTGGGCAGATCATGTGTAATTATAGACTGTGCCAGGCTTTATGGCCATGGAGAATCTCTCCAACTGACACTAAAATGCTTATGAAGTTGTTTTGAACTTTTTCCAGGGGGGAGGGATGTAGCATGGATCATCCAGCCCTCCTGGAGTCTCTTTTCACCCTTTCCAAATCCCAGAGCATCGTGTTCTCTGGGCTAAGCCCTGGGGGAAGGATAAACAAGTAGTAATGGGTCATAAACTCCAGAAGAGCAGAGTAGGACTTTGCCACCCTCTAAAATAATGTGCAAGGAGCAAGAGTTTGAGGCTGAGACTCTCAGCAGCTCCTAATAAGAGGAGAGTGTAACTGAGAGTTTGCTTTGGTCTGGGTAACAGCTATCAAGTGTTGAAGGTAAGCAGGGTCCTGGAGTGGCTGGAGATGAACTCTAAGAACATAGAATCATAGAATCATTAAGTTGGTAAAGACCACTGAGATCATCTAGTCCAACCATCAGTGCAACAGCACCATGCCTACTAAACCACACCTGTAAATCAGATGTCCTGTTATTTCTCCATTCTCCTTAGCATCAATATTTTGCCAGGCCCAACTCAAAAACAACACGGCAAGTGCAAATATTTACCTGCTCCAGGAGAAATGGTGGGGAAGATGTTTTAGCACTGGTCATCACTGGGAGACTTGTTCTTGGGACCCCTGGCATAAGCTGAGTCAGCCTCCACCAAACCTGGTGTAAGCAGCAAGGAGGTCAGCATCCATCTCCAGGAAACCAAAGCTTGTCAAGGGCTTCGACACCAAAGCTGGCAACGTGGCCGCATCTTCCTCCTCATCTTTCATAAACAGAACTTCCCTATGAATTATGAGGAACGAGCCATGTGAGACAGCAGGCAGTCTCTTGAGAAACATTTAGACTAAATCTAGTCTCTCCAGTGAGTCAGTAGCAAAGTAGGTGAGGAAAAAAAAAAAAAAAAAGCTTTTAGAAAAAAAGTGAGACGTTCTGAGAGAAAAATAAGCCCTTAGAGCAGACATTTAATAACACGGCCATAAAGCTGTGGAATGAAAGAAAAAAAGGACATGAAACAACAGGATCGGTGTTACTTTTTTCTAATTTCTGAATCATCTCTTCTGGGATGCATAAGAAAGCATTGGAGGACTCCACATGAGCCCACCTCACCTAGACAACCAGACAGGTACACCACAGTGCTATCTCCTTCCCCCAGCCCTTCTCCAAACATCCCCCAGAGTACCTCACCTGCAGGTGGGACCTCTCCAAGCCCAGGATGTGTCAACAAGGCAACGCTGGCCAACAGAGCGGCAACGGCCCATTCGTGCCATTCCCAAGTAGCTACTACCTCTGTGTAGACACTCTTTGTGGGAGAATAGAGATTTCCCTTCCAAAGTAATTACTCCGCTTGGAAGCACACTAATTAGCCTGGAACAAAGTGGCTCGAGTGTCCGCATGGGGAGCTATTGTGGAATAGCTTATTCTGTCAGAGCTATTCTGGGCAATTTCCTCTCACAAACAGGCCATGAGTTTTAATTTTCCTTCTCTCTGCAAACAGATGAAAGGTCTGTGCTAACCAACCCCAAATCATCCCAGCCTTCCTTGCCAGGAGCGAGCAATGGGTGCAGATTGTCCTGAAATCTTCTCTCTTTGGGATTCACTACATTTTTTTTTCTTTTCTTTTTTTTAAATTTCTTTTCTCTCTCTCTTTTTTTTTTTAAGGAAGAGACATAAATCAAGAACATTTACATCACCAGGACTTTGGATCTATTCCAACGGTGATGCCCAACGCAGCACAAATTAACCCAAACAGCGGCCATTGAGGACAATGTTCTGAGCATCCTGTAATCGCACAGAGCACTTACACAATATGCGTTTACAAAGACAAAGGGAAAGACAGAGAGAGAGAAAAATAAGGAAATAATTAAAAAAGAAATCACCACAAGAGGTTTAGCGAAAGGCAGCATAACCTCTTAACTCAGACTGCAGTTCTTCAAGAAATACATTACACATTTCATTAGCCTAGAATTAAATTCACCTTTTCCCGGCATATGAGGCAGGAATGATGAAAGGAAGGAAAATAATGGGGAGGAAGAGAAGCAGAGCACACAGTGCTCAAGAGCTGGGAGAAGCCGGGAGGATGCAGGGTGGGAGGATGCTAGGGCTGTTTTGTGAAGCCTTTGACATCTGGGTGCCCCAGAGATGGGCAAAGTGAAGGATGTCAAGCTGGGCTCATCTCAATAGGACAAGGGGAAATGGTTTCAAACTAAAAGAGGGGAGATTTGTATTGGATGTAAGGGAAGAGGTTTTTTACAATCAGGGCTGTGAGGCACTGGCACAGGCTGCCCAGAGAGGTGGTGGTTCCCCATCCCTGCAGACACTCCAGGTCAGGCTGGATGGGGCTCTGAGCACCTGATCAGCTGTAGGTGTCCCTGTTCAGTGCAGGGCAGCTGGACCAGATGGCCTTGAAGGGTCCCTCCCAACTCAAATGATTCTGTGGTTCCATGATCTCTAGCAGTACCCCAAGCTCAAATGTCAACTTATCATCCATCTTCTGGGCATCTTCTTGGCATGATGCATTTTCTCCATCTTCTTCTGTACAAAACAGATCTTGTGGATATGGAGAGGGCGAGCAGGCTGGAAGGAATGATTTTATTCATACCTGATCTTCTCAACAGCTGTCCCACTTTATGACAGCTCCCTTATTTAGAAATAAATCCTCGCCAAAAAATAAAAAAATAAAACAAGTTTGCAATTTGTTCCTCCAAGCCGGACTGCTTTTCTGGCCCTGATTTTATCAGAGTGGAGACAGGCTGTCCTTGCAGAATGATTTTACCATCTTGAAAATGATTACAGAGCTGCACAATGCCTTCAGCTCACCATGTAACGATATTTTTATACACTGTCTCGTTAGATCGCCGCCCGGGTTGAGGATGTTTTCAAACATTGTCTCTTCATGGTCGGCGCACCGCAGCATCAGGAATAGAGTGACAAATTGGAGGGAGTTCAGGGGGCAGCAGCAATAATCAGAAACCTGATTTACAAAGAAATGTTAAGAAAGCTGAGTCTATTTTGTTTGGCTAGAGCGGAGGACTGAGCATCCGCCCATGAGGATGTGGAAGGGCAGGAGGCAGCGCTGAGGGAGGTGGCACCGGGTGTACAAGGAGAGGAAGAATTAACAAATGAAAAGCCACAGGTGTTGACTCAGGAATACGTTGTTTTCAGCAGATGCGATGTGTAGATTTGTGGAAGGATCACTGCTAGAAAGCTAGATTACTGAGAGACAGTCCTACAGCGCAGGGATGCAGATAGGAGGCACTGCTCCATCCCCAGCTGCCTACATCCCAAACCACCACTAATCATCAATGACAGCCAGCCATCCGCCACCCGGATGCACCTAGTCAGCCTTGCAGCCACCCCAGCACTCTATCCCCAGCCATACCACGTGCCTGAATGCACCGACATTATCCCTGTAAATAGAGGTCACGGCATGTGGCACTTCTCATGTTTTTTTCCCTTTATAAATACATGTGCTGTAGCATGGTTGCACTCTGAACCGAGGGTGTGAGCAGCCTGTGATTAAAGGAGAACGAAATGCTGATTATGGGTTAATTAGGCAGGCTAATAAACTGCATATAGCTTCATTTAGGAGAGGAACTGCATTTCATCACCCAGAAAACAGTGCAGAACACGGCGAAGAGGAGTGTTTCTATTAGAAAGACTGAAATTCAGCTTCTGACGAGAAAAGTTGACTCCAGGCATGGTCTTCAGCCAGAGGTGTGTTGGGGATGGAAGGATTAAATGACCTGTAGTGATTATACAAACCAGTGGTTTCCGTTGCCCATCTCTGAAATGGAAGTTGAGAAGTTTATCAGAAGTGGTTCCATGCGTTGGTCCATAACTCAGCTGGGCCGTGTGGCCTCTTTCAATTCAGGATGAGCACTTGGGCCACATCTGCTTCTCCATATGGGTTTTGATGTTCTCAAATGTTCAGTGTCACTTTTTCCAAGTGTAAACCACACTATATCATTAGTTCCAGCCCAAGAACATCCCAAGCAGGGACCAAATGGGAGGTAGAGGTCAATGAAACCACTCTGATGAGCTCCAACAGAGGAGAAAAACCATGCACCCACCACCGCTCTGATGGCCGAGGCACCAGCATAAAAATAAATCCTTCTTTGTCACATTCCAGTATATTAGCAATGACACTTAATAACTTCTGCTTAATAGCCTCCATATCTGTGTGGGAATCTATGACATGCTGAGGACTGGACACGCTTTCTGAGCACACGCAGCGTGGTTGCCCCATATGTCGCACAGCTTGCAAAAAAAAGGAGAGAGACAAGCGAGAGAAACATATATATGGGAGAGATAGAATGTAATTTTTAATTGAACTTCATGTTGTGGGTAAAAATAGGGGCTGACAGCTTTGAAGATCAGGGTCTACTCTTTCCATAGCAGATACATGTACCAGATGCTCGTGAGCATGGCCAAATCCTATCCTGGTGGATTTTCTAAGGATTGGAGAGGACTCCTCTCAGTGTGCACTGCATCTCTACGTTTCATGGTGCCCAAGGGGTGGTGAGAAATGAGTCTCCTGTGCAGGTGAAGGTGGCGTGCAGAAAAGTCCCCACGTGCCATAAGCATGGCTTCATCTACCCCGTTTGCAGCCCCGCTCAGATGCATTTCCACTGCTGGTTGTATTTCTGGCTCTGCTCATCGAGTAATTAAAAACACTCATTTGGAAAACAACAAAAACAAACAAACGAGGAATCAGTCAAACCTCATCAGTCAAGACTGCTCTGAAGCAACCCGCAGCTACAACCACAGAAAGGCTTTGATTCCCAGCTTGTCACCCTAGGTTCGAGGTGAAGAGGAATCATCATCCCCATGTAGAATTTATTTCCTTTTTTTTTTTTGGAGCCAGAAGCCCCTTTTGCATAAATCTCATTTTTCCTTGCTGCAAGGAAGCAGAATCAACCTAAGGTGTCTCACACATCTCCATGTCCCAGAGACCACCACACAAAACCACACTCATAGAATCATAAAATCATTGAATCATAGAATAATAAAGATTGGAAAAGACGTATGAAATCATCAAGTCTAAGTGTCCACCTACCACCAATATTGCCCACTAAGCCGTTTCCCTAAATATTGCCACTTTCCACCCAAATCTGATTTTCCCAGCGACAATTCTATCACCTAAGCCATACACATGCAGCTTTATCCTCTTAAATCTCCTTCCCATATAACAAATAGATGAGGCTAGAAATACTGGAAATGGAAATGGTGTGGGGGGGACATGTTCAGACATGTCGATTCAAAGGTCTTCCTTCAAAATCTTTCTAATTGGGCATTTACCTAAGCTGCAATCCCTGCCACACAAAGCCTTTGCTTAAAGCAGTGCATACAGCTAGACAATTACCTTTTTATTTTGCTGGTTATTATTCCTCACTGGAAATAGGAAGGGGAAAAAAAAAAAGCTATCACTCTGGATTTTTTTATCAGGTTTCATCCACTCTGGATGATGTTCAATAAAAGAAAAGCTATCTCTGTTAGAGATGAGTAGCCCTTTACAGAACAGTCATTGCCTACCAAGTAACCTTTAAGCACCTGGCTGCCTCTTAAGTTAATGTAGGTAGAGGATGGAGAGGAAGTTACAGTCACTTATGTGTGTTTGAAAAACGCAGCTGTTTCTCTTAAAATTCAGCAGCCAGCCACATGTGCTGATTGGTTTTGTTGATGCTGTTGTTTTCAGTTTTCATGAAATCACTATCCATCACCTTCCTCATGCCCAGCTCAACCATCAGGTCCCCATGCATGCTGCAGGAGAAGCAGAGTCAGGCATGCTTCAGAGACCTGGCATAGTGTCTTCTTCTCACCAGGAGAGCTCAGATGGAGCCAGCAGGTCACAAGTGATGTTCTCAGCAGCAAAACTGGGCTGTCAGTCAGGCTGCATGGACCTTCACTGGAGAACCATACTCTGGCGCAACACACATCTCCGGGCAGCCTTGTCCTGCCAGGGTGGGAATTGGGGTCTTCATGTTGGACTCAACGATTCTTATGGTCCTTTCCATCTTGGAATATTCTATGATATTCTGTGTGTCTGTACCTACAGGTGCATCATATACCTCTCCTTGGCTCTCCTACAGCATCTAGCCTAGCAACAGAAGTGCACAGCCAGGCTGCAGGGACAGAGTTTGCCTAAGTCCTTATGGCAGAGCCCTTGCAGACATTTTGGAGTTACAACCCAAGGTGCCCACAAACTTGCATGACAAAGCCCATACCTTTGCAAAGGCGACATGTTATCAGCAGGCCCAGGGAGGACAGCATACAGGGTTCAGGGCTCCAGGATAGCCAAGGGGAACTTGCTGCCTCCTCCATGCACCCCAATTCCCAGAGGATCCGAACCACATCAGCAAGGAAGAAACTCCCATGGCTTTGTTGGTATGGCTCAATGGAGAGTGGGGAGTTCCTGGAGGAAACCTCAGCACTTCGAATACGACCTGATCTGCGGCTGCACCCCATGTTGAGAGGTTCATGATTTAAGGTCCCCCCGGCACCCACTGCACAAGTGACAAGCAGCTGTCAGCAGCTCACAGGGGTCTCCAGCTGCCTGCAAATTTCCACATTAAAGCTGTAAGCTCTCATGCTTCACTTGGGACCAATAAAACAGGATAGGGTAGAGGCTGCTGTGATAAATGGGGCATAAATCACACCTTCCCCCTCTCCTTCCCCTTCCTTGTGGGGAGGTGGTACTGCCAGAGCCTCCACAGACCCTGCTTCAATATGCTCAGACAGGTCCTCTTCTGCCTGTGCAGTCAATTAGAACTTCATCAGAAATCAATTTGCGAGGCCCAGCTGAGATGTACCTATAGATCAGCCAATGCCAAGTGATTATTACACTAATGGAATATTCCATTGATTAATTGAATATTTAAGTCCTGAAATGTAAGCCCCACTGTCTTATCTGCAGCTTGTTACCAAGCTGAGCAGGAGAGATACTGCACTGGTGCATGGAGCTAACCTTGAGTCTGGTGCTTTTGGGGTGAAATGCAGAGGTTTTGGTTCTGGTCACACAGGAGACATTTTGGCAGCAAGAATCATGTTCTGTGGGGAGGGCTTGGACACTTCATAGAAGCACAGAATCATAGAATATCCTAAGTTGGAAGAAACCCATAAGGATAGTCAAGTCCAAAAATCAGACCATATGGCTGAGATCATTGCCCGCCCCTCTCCTCCCCTGTGGGGAAGCTGTAGGCTGCCATGAGGGGACTGCAGGCCATGAGGGGACTGTACGCCGCCTTGAGGGGGATGTAGGCCCTGAAGAAGCTGTAGGCTGCCATGGGGGGGATGTAGGCCATGAGGAAGCTGTAGGCCACTGTGAGGAAGCTGTAGGCCATGAGGGGACCGTAGGCTGCCATGAAGCCTCCCCTCAGCCTCCTCTTCTCTGGGCTGAGCAAACCAAAGGACCTCAGCCCTCAGCAGTGTTCCTGTTCCCCAAGTCCAGGCAGGAAATCCTCAGTGATTTATTCCCGTTGTCACACGCGAGCAGATGTCAGGACTGCAGAGCACAGTGAGGAGATCAGCCAAGGGTTTCCCATCTGCTCTGCCCGTGGCCCCAGTGCTTTTCTACACAAAAAACGCCAGGTGTGCAGAGGGCAGAGGTGGCCAGATGCCTCCTGCATGGGCTTCCTGATTCACCGCGTGGAAAAGGCTGGGTTACTTGCTCAGGGGAACACCTGTTTAAGTGCTTTGTTGGACAAAGGCCATAACGACCGAGAGAGAAATGAGGCGGAGATGGGGAAGAGGGAGGGATGGTGTCAGCAGGTGGAGGTGTGCCGCAGCTGGAGGTATCGCTGAGGGCCCAGCGGTGTGGTTAGGAATACTACCCCTGAATTGTATCGCATGATTAACTCAGTGGAGAGTCATTAAGAGCATGAGCAAGAGAGAAGAGTCACTTCCTCTTTGCAGAGCTCCTGCTCTCTCTGCAGGAGGTGGGGCCTCCTTCCCCCTTGCCCACGCCCAGACCCTGTGAGCTGGCTGCTGGAAGAAGCCATCAGGTCTGAGAAGGCGACCACTGTGGCACACGTCCAAATGAAAGTCAGAGAATCCCAGAATTGTTTGAGTTGGAAGGGACGTTTAAAGGTCATCTAGTCCAGCTCCCCTGCAATGAGCAGGGACACCCACAGCTGACCAGGTGCTCAGAGCCCCATCCAACTGGATCCCCTGGCTTTAGGGAACATGTCTGGACAAGCCCCGTGCTTTGCTTCTGACTGAAGAGTTATCAGCTGTCCCCTCTGCACCCAACTTCACAGCTGACTTTGCATTGCCCTGGTCATCACTAGGGTCTCCTCACCTCCTCTGTTGCTCCCAAAGTCTATTGGGGTCTTCGGACTGAGCTCTTAGTCTAAGACTGAGCTTTGGACTTAGCTGCTGCCATGGGAAGCAGCATTTTTTTCTTCTTTATGTATGTTTTCCTGAACAGGAAGGTAAAAATAAATGGAGAGAAAAAACAAGTATTGATGGAACAGCTAGGAGGGAGAAGAGAGCTTTTTGTCTCACTGAGAGATCTGACCTTTCAGAGGTAGCTTCAAGAAACCTCAAGGAAACGTGCTTTGCTGGCATTTGCTGCAGGTGATTCACTGGGAGTTTTCATCCCCTCTTTCAGAAGATAATGTTTAGACTTTTATTAACTTGCAAGCTCCGGGTGCCTTGGAGACCCGAGGAGCATGGAAACTCCCAGTTGGTGAGATCAGGCTGTGCCTTTGCACAGAAATCCTGGTTCTCAGGCTTTTCTGAAGCCTATTCAGCAAACCCACCTTCCCTCATGCATGGATCTACTACCAAGGCTGCAGTGCCCATCATATTTGCATGCCCCAAACCTCCTTTGACCTCTCCTTAGCCAGAGGGATGCGGGAATCCCATAGCAAAGGCACTGCAGCAGCAGCATCCGGACACATGCTGGGGGAGGCATGAAGTCATCCAGACATGGCCTCCATCTCCTGCAGCGCAGGGAGCAGGAATTCCTTTGGTGAGCCCCAAGACATGGCCCCAGGGGCAGGAGGTAGCACAGAACTCAGCAGTGCTGAATACCTGGTGCCCAGGGAACCTGAGCTTCAAAGCAACCAGATGGGAAGAAAAATGGAGATAGCAAAACCATGGCATGAATCGCAGAGAGTTCAGACTGATAAATATTTCAGACTGACAGCTATTCCTGTCCTTGGAAGTTCATTCATCAGAATCTTAGCAAGGCCTCCACTACGCAGGACCATAAATACTGAGGCCTATTTTAATGACAGCTTTTGGCGTGGCTAATACCAAAAGTATGGCAGCTTGTTACAGTTCAACCTCCATCCTTGGCCGTTTCAGTGTAATTTATTGCACCTGTAAAGGCTATATTCAAATACACGCCTGTTGTAATTACAGCCCCTGGCTGTGTGGGATCCACCTGTGAGTTGTTTGTACCTTGTTTTGATAAGATGCTAGACAATGACAACAATTTGGAAACAATGGCAGCCATTAGTATCTCCGTGACACAGTCCTAATCTCACACAAAAGGAGAGTTTTACTGTCTATAGGTGGAGGGAAATTTTGACCCAAATCAAGAAAACTGCTGTCAGGAGGGTAGGAAAATTGGAAACTTGCAGCTCTGCTCTTCTCCCCTCCTCTGCACTGATGGAGTTCCTGAAGCGATGCTCCGCCATCCCACCATCACAAATTTCAGCAGGCAGGAAGCTCCTATTTCTGTCCAGGCCTCAGATCCTTGTAGGACTTTACGGTTGGCTTCTGGAGAATATTTGATAGTCTTCTTAAATTAGCCCCAGATGGTTGGGTTGACCCAAATGCTTCAGTAGGAAGGAACTGGAGCCCTTCCCCGAAACACCTCACTCCCTGTCAGTGATGGCCCATAATGACAGAGGAGAAATTTGCTCTGCTCCTTTCTGTGCCATGAACAAATTCAGCCTTCAAACTCTTCACACCAGCCCCAGTGCTAAGCAGCCTCCGCTCCCACCTCCAGGCACCATCTTGGCCTTGAGCTCTCCAAGCACAGCCCTCTCCTACTGGGCACTCCCCAGCACATTTCATTCATGAATTAAGTCCCTGACAGCCCATATCTCTATGATCAATATGTTTGTTTATTAGCAGCAGCTGCTGTGTTTTAGCAAAACGGGAGGGCTCCAGCAGGAGCAGCGTGCTCTAACCGCAGAGCAGGCTTGGGACGGGGAGAAGGACCTCCTGCTGGCAAATGGGAGCTGGGTGGGATAAGATTTCACGCTAATGACCCTTTAATTGAAATCACTGCTCAGGACAGTTTGCTCATCTTGGGGATATCTGTGCTGATGGCTCCCGGTTTGGCCGCTCCTGAGACAAATCCATTAACTCAGTAGCGATGAACAAAAGCAAAGAGGGAGAGCAAGAGTCTGCCCATCACTAGCACAGCTGATCTACACCCCAAGGCAGCCCCAGCCAGCAGCTGGTGTAAATGGAGCCCTGCAGAAAGGGTATCACAAGGGCTGTGATGGCCCAGTGGCTACCACTGGCACCTGGGCTCCTTCAAATTAGGCAGCTCTGCTGGGCCTGTTTGTGAAGTGGAGATGCTGATGTGTGTCTCTCGCAATGCAAAGAGAAGCCTGAATGCACAGAAAGGAAGGTTACGAACCTGCTTTGAATGCATTTATTATTCCCATTAATTACGATGCCTGCTAAAGAGGACCAGCTGTTCTAGGAGGCTGTGGTACCAATTTATCAGGAGAAGATTCCAACAGAAGTCGCAGAGTTTTCCTCTGAACTTGGGAGGATAGAAGATGGAGGTTTTTTAATTAGAACTTGTTATTAATGGGAATGTAGCAAATTAAAAATAGTCTCCCTCCCCCCTCCCTATTACATGAAGCTCTGATCTCAATTAGAAAGATCAGAGACTAACCATTGAATGGGAATTACTGAGATGAAAACTGATTGAAAGACAAAAGCCAAAGACAGAGGCATCGTGGGGAGAGAAAAGAGATAGAAAACAATGAGCAGAGGCTGTCAGAGGCTGTGTGCCACAGTCAGGTGGCAGAGACTCAGCCAGGCAGGGTGGCTTTCTGCCTTAGCCCATAGTGAGAACATCTAGTCTCACCTGGCGCTGTTGGATGGTTCTTTTGTTTGTGGGGTTGTGAACATATTGGTGGGCATCGGTTGTGCCTGAGGTTTGCAAGTTCAGAACAGTGGCATCATACGGTCTGGACTGTATGGGTATTTCTACAGGAAGGACAGGTCCTTGTTCTCCAGCTCAACTTGCTGCTCACCCTGTTTCCCAAACCCAGAAGCACCAAGGATGCCCTGGCTTCCTTGCCCAGCAAGCAATGGCCAAGTTGGTCCTCAGCCCACTGTGCTCTGCTCAGACTCACAGGTTGGAGCAGGGGCTGGTGGCAAGATCAGTCCCTGCAGGTAGGAAGGGAAAGCAGCACAGCACGTGTTGGGATGGGGCTTTGGGTTTCCTTCAGTTTTGTCAATTTGAGCCAAGTCAGGTTGGGAAAGGTGCAGTGGGGTCTGAGCAGACCCACTTCCTGTGTGACAATCTTGGGTAATGACTTCTTAATGAGAGCCTCATCTGCTGCCCTTTGGTCACCTGCAGACCAAGTCCCCATCTTCCTTGCAGCAGATAATCCATGCCATATTCCAGGGCAGGCAGGGACCTTACGCTGAAATTACAGCCTTGCTTACTAATTGCTGCATGTTCTCTCTCCGTAGGTATATCATTGCCAGCAATTAGCACAAAATCCTTTCCCACTCTTGTTAAGTTCCTGTGCTGCAGTTAAATACTCCCAGATCCCATTTAAATGATTTCAAATGCAATTCATTCTGGCTCGTT
The DNA here is from genome assembly GCA_016647715.1 of Pavo muticus. Lineage (NCBI taxonomy): Eukaryota > Metazoa > Chordata > Aves > Galliformes > Phasianidae > Pavo > Pavo muticus. Next base: position 2,939,756 of record JACDJE010000002.1, on the reverse strand, counting down.
AAATAATTCCACAGCAGTGTTTGTCGTCTTCTCTCTCTGTTTTCCAACAGCCACTTTCTCCCTGAAAGAATACGATGACTAAAGAATGGGAAGGGGAAGTGAGATGAAAACTGAGAAATTTGAGGTCCGTCCTCTGTGCCTATATTTTCACTTCTTTCTTCCTCCTCTTCTCCAGCTGTGACTTCTCCCAGTAGATGGGCTCTGCGGGGGTCCGTATGACACGTTTCTGTTGGTTTCACCAACTCAGTGAGGTGGTGGCTTCAACGTGCAGTCCCTGAGGCATGGGGCCCACCATCTGTTTGCATGGGATCATCAAAAAGTTGCAAAGAAAAGCAATTTCCTTTCTGCCACTCAGCAGTCTACAGCAGCGTTCCCATTGGAAGATTTGTAGTGGTCCTTGGGTTGATGAAGCTGAAAGCCACTGTGCTGTATGTATTAATGCAAAAGGGGCGAGAACAAGTGAGCATCATCAACAGAAGGGCAGCTCCTGCAGGGAGGGAAGATGCACATGTGGGCAGAGGCATTCACAGGCTGCAGCCTGTCTGTGTGCTTCATCAGGTTTGCTTGAGTGTTTCAGAATGGCACTGATGAACTCCAGCCACTTTGTTCCCAGGGCAGAGCGTGTGGCATGGAGCGTGATCCTCCTGGAAGGCTTTGATGAAAAATGTGAGCTTAGTCGGAAGGGAAGGAGATGAAAGCAAATTTCACAAATGTCACAAGAGCGTTCACAGCAAAGTTAGCTGCTGGAAATTAACTGCCATCGCCACAAACCGCAGGCTGGGATCCTATTCCCAGGCATTGGAAGGATGGTCCTGAAAAACACCTCTAAAATAAGTGGGGCAATGGAAAGGAAATCTCTGCCTGAAAAATGTGTGTCCCCATCTGTTAAACAATATTCAGGTGCTCCTGCATTTACGCTTCCTCCATACTTAAGCAGTGATGGCTTTCGAAGGCAGATTGCCTATGCGAAGAACAGATGGAGGGAGCAATCCTCCCATCCAAGCTCCGCACCAGAACTGAAGAAGTTTGTAATCTGCTTCTTGTTCACAGAGCCAAGGCTTCAAACGCAGCCCCTCTGCTCCAACACGCTGGATCGCTCAGGAGCCCGCACAGTCTTGGTTTTCCTCGTCCTTCTCTGCAGGTTTTTCTGCTGAGCGCTATTTTGTGAATGCAGCAACGGTGTTCAGAGTGTGTTCTGCATGGGCAAAGGCAAAAGGGCATCCAAGCCCAAATTTCCTGCTTCCCCATAGTGATAGGAGAGAATTTTGTCCGTGAGCTGCTTAGCGAAGTCTCCCGGCTGCCTGCACTGCCCCAGCTTTTCATCAGCACCAAATTTGCAGCAAAATAGGAAAAGTCATTTCATGAAAGCAAAATAATACCCAGTCGTACCAACATCTCGGCTCTCAATCTCTGTTTTCTGTATCTCCGTTGACGTTCAAAGGAAAACAATGTGATTGTTAATTACAAACTGTTTTGAATGCATGCAAGGAAGCAGTTCAGCGCAGAGCTGGTCGGAAGCAGGAAAGCTGAGGATACAGCATGTGCTGAACTGCTTTAAAGGGCAGTAGGTTCCATTGTAATGAATGCTGATGTAATCGCCGTATGAGACACAAGGTGGAAGCGTTACCTTGTGCAGCCCCCCACTGTTCTCTACCTATCGGGTTTTGCTTTGGACCGGGTGGAAAATGCTGAAATATGAAGGGAGCGCTTTGCATTTCAAAGAAGTTAACGCATAAGTGATGTTGTGATTCATTAGCTCTCTACCAATGCATTGGTGTCCCAGGGTCCACATGTATGTTGGCAGCCCAATGGTCTTCACAGTCCAGTCCGCCATGGGGAAAGCAGTCACAGCAACCCGATGATGTACGTGATGGAAAAGGGTGTGGATACAATAAAAAGGTAACATACATAAAGCACGGAGCACGCACAGCGTCCCTGTGTGTACTGGGCAAGTCAAGAACAAGCTTAGATGCAGACGCATAGACGTGTGTGACATGGGAACACAGAGCAGGTCCTGGCAGCAGCTCATGGTGCAAGGATGCTCCCTGGGTCCCATCCATTTGCATGGCATAGTCCTGACTTACATGCAGTTGGAGGCTACAGCAGAACCAGCAGCTGACAACGATGAATGTGGGGAGCAGAGGGCTTTGCACTCCCACCAGCACTGGAAATAGGGCAGCTGCTGCCTTGTTGCTGGCTGGACTGAGGCTTATTTGCAAGGAAGGAGATGGTGTTCTGTGGTTGATCTCTCTTCCAGTCTGCTGCCCACACTCTCTGCAGGACTTCGAAGCTGCAAATAGGAAAGTGGCTGTTAAGCAGCACTCATCTCAGGGCTGAGCTTCGCGTTTCTCCACCAGGAACGTGCAGTGGCCCTGGGCCAGGCAAAGAGTGGCTCTGGGGATATCCCCAGGGAACGCCTCTAGGGAGACCTCTCTCCTGAGGCATCTCACTGCCCTGCGGGCAGCCCATCTCCTCCAGCCTCACTCTCCCCACCGGGCTCCATCTGCTGAAGAAAGGATGCTCAGAAAGTCCACAGCTCCATCCCAGGGGAAACATTTCAGCAGCTCTGCTTCCTGTGCACCCACACCGTTTCCCCCTCTCTGGGTCCTCCTAGCTGGATTTTCCCACGTGCCCAGCCCCAGGGCACTGCCTAAGCCCAGTGCCATTATTTCAGCCCCTACCACATGCAGAGGGATGGTCGTTGGCTCCGCACTGTGGCTGCGCTCCTCCTCCTCCTCCTGTGCTCGCAGCCTTCTTCCTACAGAACTGTGACTAATGCCGCTCCTCCGCGCAGTGCATCATCCCGCGGGGGTGTGCGAGGGTGAGGAGCGGGCGGAGGAAGTGGGGAGTGCAGGTGCCAAACGTGAGACAGCACCAGGGGGACAGCAGCTGAGCTGGGGACGTGGAGAGGTGGCACTCGGCAGCAGGATGTCATCACCAGGGTCTTGCGCATATGATTGACCTGGAGGAGCTGGGTGCATGGGGAGGGCTGCACTGATGCGCTTGCCCTACTGGCATCACACACTAAGAAGTGATGGGGCAGCGAGAAAAGAGACCTTTTGCCTTCGTCCCCGCTTGTCACAGTGCCAAAAGAAAGCTGCAGTGCTTTTAAACAAGCTGGCTTAACACGGCTCTGCTCTCCAGGCACAAGGGGGTGGTTTCCTTTACCAGCCCACTTAAGAGCAGAGGAAGATGTGAGGGCTGGCTGTGGGGCTGGCATCCCTGCGGGGCCTGGCGCCCGCACTGCCAACCACAGCCCCGTGAGCCTGGAGTAATGGCCTAAATGGGGGGAGAAAGCAGAGCGCGTCGCTAATGGCAGTGGAACAGGCAGCTGCATGCTGCCTCGGCCTCTCCTCCTCCTCCTGCCTTCATCAGAGTCTTGCACAAAGGGGACTGAAAGGGATGGGGATAAGATGGGGTTGTGGATAAGGATGGGAATGAGAACAGAGATGGGGATGTGAGTGGGGATATAGGTAGAAATGGGGTTGGGGATAGGAATGGGGTTATGGGTGAGAATGGGGATGAGGAAGGAGATGGAGTTATGGATGGGAATAAAGGTGAGGATGGGGAAGGGGATGGGAATGGTAATGGTAATATGAATGAGGATGGAGATGAGGAAGCCCCTCCTCTTACCTCACATCCTTCCAGAGAGAGTTCTCCAATGTGGTGCTTATGGGCAATCCCTGCCCTCACCCTGTCCAGCTAAGTCAGGATGCAGTGGTATGGAGGAAGCAGGATTCAGCTTCTACAGCCAGCTCTGAGGCTGGGATCTGTCAGTCTGAACGTTCACAGCCTTGGTACTCCCTTTTATCAGCAGCGTGTCACCTTCAAAGAGGACAGGGATGGATGTAAAGCAGAGAGGGCAGAGATTCTTTGCCCAGATCTTGCCCAAATCTCACCAGAAACATGCTATGGGATAATGAGGATAGATTTAAATATGCTGAAAGCATTCAAGGCTCTGTTTGCAAAGTTTCGAGATGCAGCAGTTGGCAAATATTGAAGCAGCAGGTTAGCATCAGCCTTGACTTAGAGGATTTCTCACAACTGAGAATCCCAACCTCCAGCCCTACCACCAACCCAGTGACTGCAGGAGGCATGACCCCATTGCAGTGGGGAGTTGTCTTACAAACCTTCTCCATTAGCAGCAGAACGGAGTCCCAGCAGCAGGTTTCATAGGTGGCCCTGAGCAGTTCTGGGCACCTATTTGTCTCAGCAGTGCAGTTCACGAGGCACCTCCAGCCACAGAAATGGAGGGGAGAAGCAACAAGTCCTCACTCCTTGGCATAAAAGCTCTATAAAGGAGGAACAGGGGCATCTTAACCCAAGTGGCTGCTGTCCCCAGGGCCTTGTCCCCATGTCACCCCACCCTCAGCTGGCCCACGCCTTCACAATCACATGAGAATGGGGTTTCTCATCCATCCCTCTTTGGGATGTCAGGGCTTTTGGCAGCTGCTGCACCACCACAAGGTGCTCTCCCACCTCCAACACGAAGGTCCGTGCTCCACGAGAGCCCATCAGGAGCGCGCAGAGGTTCGGTGCTGAAGCCTGCATCTCCTCAGAGCATCGGGCATCCCTGCTCACAGCAGCACGACTGCAGGGCTTTGTCAGCTGATGATACCAGGCTGAAATGAAGACAAATGAGAGCAGAAGGAAAAAAATAGTAATAAAAAGAAATCCCTCTCTTCAAAACACATTTGAACTCTTCTTTTCCCCAAACTTCAGGAACTCGAATGTGGGTGTGAATATCACTTTAAGGATTTATAAAATGACACATGGCCTCACCTGTCAGCATGCCAAAATCTGAATGTCGGTTTTAATTACACCGAATATTTTACTTTCTTATGCAGAGGCATAATCAATTATCTTATTTAAAGGCATTACGATAATGTGTGTGTAAAATGGAGCCATTCCCTGTATTGCATTAGATTCTCTAATTATAGAAGAATGTTTGGAGCTAAAATGTCAGCCTGTCATCTGGCGGGTGTGTAATTCATGATCTGCATTCGCCGGCGCGGATGGAGCTGACAAAAATTGCATCCATTCCCTTCCACTGCTTTGGCCTCCGATTTGCTGGTCTGGAGGTGACAAATCCCATCCGCTGAGTCCTGCCCTGCTCCCCTTCCTGGGGATGGGACAGAGTTTGAACAAACACTCTCTGCCTGTGGGTGTTTCTTGTTAGATCTGAGGGCACGCTCATCTCTAGGCCAGCACAGCGCTTCTAACCACCGTCCTCTGAATTACTAACAACAAACCCCCTCCGACTCCCCAAAGCAGAGGGATTACATAAAAATAAAGCCTGTTCCTTGGGACCCCAGCCCTTTCTGGGAGTATTACCCAAGCAAAAGCAGCTCGGAAGCCTCCCTCCTGGATCCAGCCAGTGCCTTTGCCAGGACAGTTCTCAGTCACATCCCCACTGTCACCTGCAGGTTAGCAACCAGGATCAGAAGAGCCCCTTTGGAATGGGGGGACAGACAGGCTTCCCATTTTGTTAATCGTACAATCATTAAGGTTGGAAATGATCTCTAAGATTATCTAAACCAGCCGCCCACCTACCACCAACACTCAACCACATCCCTAAGTATTACAGCTCCCCTTTCCTTAAACACCTCCAGGAACAGTGACTCCACCACTTCCCTGGGCAGCCTGTTGCAATGCCCCACCGCTTGTTCTGAGAAGAGTTTCTTCCAAATATCAAATCTGAACCTCCCATGGTGTAACTTGAGGCCATTCCATCTCATCCTATCACTGCTACCTGGGAGAAGAGTACCCCCACCTCGCCACAGCCTCCTTTCAGGGAGTCGTAGAGAGCGATAAGGTCTCCCCTGAGCCTCCTCTTCTCCAGACTGAACCATCCCAGATGCAACTTATCATGCAGCTTTCACAGCAAAGCAGAAATATTGTGCAGAAATAGCAGCAGTCAGGCGGGCACTTGGACCCATCCCCTGTCCCATGGGGCTCAGCAGCATCATCCCTAAGGCATCCCCATCCCGCAGCCAGGGACAGGGCTGTGCTCAGCTGGGCACCACTTCAAATCCTGCTCAGTCTCAAGCAGGAGAAAGGCAAAATCTGGAATCGCTCTGACAGCCCCAGAGCAGAGATGGTGATGCACACAGGAGGAGCATCGTCCTTGATGTGACACCTCAGCAGCACCATCACAAAGAGGATGGTCCCGATGATGAGGTTAGGTTGGTCTGATGGTAGGGACAGTCCTGACAGTGAAGAAGATGGAGAACACAGGAGCTGGGTGCATCCCTTGGCTCTGTGCATCACTCCCGCATCTCCAACCTTCTGGTACCTGGCACCACCTCCGCCTTCCATCACTCACCCCAGCATGTGGGTACCGTAATGGAGGCAGCCCAGAGCTGCCAAGGAGCTGCATCATGCCATTAGGAGGCTTATTAAAAAGTGATGCTCCAATTTAACACCTATTAGCAAGCGTGGTGCCCTTTAGCTGCACGGGGGAGCCTGCAAATGGAAGCCCCAGTTCCCAGCAGAACCCTAAGTGGCCAGGTTTAACTTTATGGCTCCAATTAGAGGCATGCTAAAGCAGCTCTGGCGCTGAGGATTTATTCACACTCGCTCCATCCCCAGGCAGTAGCTGTGCCATGGCGGGCGATGCTCTGTGCCATGTGATGCTGCAGCCCGGCTGAGGCATGCTGTGGGATTTAGGGGAGCAGCCGCCTTCCCGTGCAATCTGGAGTCACTTAAACAGTCTGCTTGTTCCAGGAGGTTCACAGACTGCTTTCGCCTAATAAAGTCATTTCTTTTCAGCAGCTCACATCACTCTAACTATTTATCACAGCAACAGGACTACACTAAGGATGGAAATGGAGGGATGCCAACTGATTTGTAGGGTGGGGACTTGGCATCATGTTGGGAATTCCCCATACACCTGTGCTTTCCCATTTCCCCACCACAGCTCCATAAAGGAGTAAGGGGCCCCACTCATGCTACAGGGATGGGAGGCAATGGGGATGCCCTCTGCCCCATTCTGGACCCTATAGGGGTCAGAGTTTTCTCCCACCTCCAGCACCACTCATGTCACCTGAAGTGCCCTCACCATCATTGCCTCACACCGAGTAACATCCAACAGCTCTTCTTCCCTCTTCATTCACCAAACAAACAAACAATTCCGAGCCCTCGCAACCAGAGGAAAATTAGTAACAGGTGAAAGCAGATTATAATGAGACCAAATTGTTCCTAGCACAGACCAGAAATAATGTTTCCTTCCTCTCCCTTTTGCAGTTCTGTGGTTTGTATGGGCAAAAAGCAAATGAGGGAACAAAGCACATGTCTAAAGGAGAGCTGGCCCCGTGCATCTTACCCCCCTGCTCTCTAAATGGACCCAACACGCACCAAAGGCACACCCTACAAAGTGGGAACTTCACAGCTCAGTGATGAACAGAGAAAACAATAAAACTTCATTCCAGCTCAACGTCAACTATTTTGTTTCGTGTATTAGAGCAACATTATAGGGTATTTATAGCTCAGCTGTGCTCGCTAAATGCCTTCTTCTAGGAAAGCAGTTAATCAAAGTGCCTATGCACCTTTCCTTTAATCCCTCTCAGCCACCTACTGCCACTGCTGGAAACACAGAGAGGTTCAGCATCACCTATGTCAGGACAGGCACATGGTGGGGACATCACCTCTGTGTCACTGCACAGCAAAATGCCTTTTGGTGCCATTGTGCACCTGGGCTGGGAGCAGCGCAGAGCTGAGGTGTTCTATCCACCAGCACACCCTGCACAGTGCTACACAAGGCTGTCCCCTGCGTGCTCGGGTCCCCCCCACATCAGCACCTTGGCCAAACACTGTGCTGCTCCCTCTTAATATAGAGGAGAGAAACATCTGAGATCACTGTGGTTTTTTTTTTTATTGTCGGATTTGGCAGCCTTTGCTATTTGCTTGGATTGAGACATAAATTGAATTTGGTTTTCTCCCGCTGACTCAGTTATTTGTTATAGGAATAAGCATGCCGTAATGCATTAGATAGGGGAACGATTGTCAGGCAAGGGTGAGGTGGGATTTGCTTTCCCTGCCCCACGTTCTCCAAGTGTGGCTTTGCATGGCCAAGGACCTGACAAGCTCCATCCCTTCTCCCTTCAGCCACAGCTGGCAATGGGATCTTTTGGTGACATCCTTGCTCCTCTTTCCCCAACCTCTGCAAAGTCTCAGCACGTAGCAAGTTTAATCAATGATGAAATCATTTCCTAAATCCACTCCCCACCCATATCCATCCTCCTCCCTCAATCCCCATCACTCACTTCACTGGAAACAGCACAGCAAAGCATTTCTGAGGTTCTCCAGGTGCACCTGCAGCCATCTCTCCGCCCAAGGAGCCTTCAGGCTCCCTTCGCCCTCACATCTCCTATCTGTGCAGACCAGGATCAATGCATGACGCTCTCTACACCCAGGGCTGCACCAACTGTGCTGTGTTCTCTCAAGAACCCTTCCCACCATACAACCAGCTAGGAACTTCTCATGAAAAAACCACAAACCCCTCCATCCCAGCTCCCGGCCTCACAGCATCCCTGAAGCCACAGCACACTCTGCAGGCACTCCCACCACAGCACTCACCCCAAACCCTCTGCAAGTGTGGACCATCATGGCCCCAAGCCCCCTCTAGCGCACACACCTAGAGAGGGTGACACCTGTCTGCATTCAGGTCCGTGATGGAGCTGCAATGAGGCCAGAAGAGGACATCCCTGGTGTAGGACAGGTTGCTGCTCAGCTCTGATTTTGCTAAAATGCCAGAAAACTTCACCAGCTTGGAAGCAAACGTGTGCTCGCAGGCTGCAGCACTGAGCTCTGTGCCTGCCCCAAGCTATAAGGCCCATTAAAGAATCATAGAATCACACAAGCATTAGGGTTGAAAAAGACCTCTAAGGTCAGCCAACTGTCCAACTGTCAACCCATCCCCACCAGGCCTACTAACCACACATCCCTCAGTGCCACATCTCCACGGTTCTTGAACACCTGAAGGTACAGGAAGCCCTTCTGGAAATTGCCCCCAGATGTGCAAACTAAACAGAAAAACAAGCAAGTTCCAGCCCTGATGGGTTTTGTTACAGAGGTGTCAGGCTGCAGTGGCACAGCTCAGCTGGAGCCGTCCACCATGCATCTCAGACACGTGTGCCTCTTGCAGGCATTTAAAAATAGAAAGAATAACAACCTCCTCTCGCCTTCCTGCCTGGTTGGAGAAATAGCTTAATTAGTTAATAAGGGGTTTAATTTGTCGTGTCGCTGTGCAAAGAATTTGCAGAGGGCAAGTCAACAAGTCAAAGAAATGAGCATTAGTGGGGCAGGGAGGGCTTGCTGGAAAAGATCCCTAAGATTGTCTAGTCCAAATGTTGACCCACCCCTGCCATGCCCACTGACCATGTCCCTCAGTGCCACATCCCCACGGTTCTTGCACGCCTCTGGGGACAGTGACTCCACCACCTCCCTGTGCAGCTGTCCCAGGGCACTGCCACTCTTTATGAGTGGAAGAGAGGAATGGAGGAGGTGGACTCCAACACTTCTCTGGGCCAGGCTCAGCTGGCAGCCCTGGAGAATCTGAAGGCTTCTCCCCACCCCGCAGCGAGCCAAGAAGAAGCCGTGACCAACTCATCTGTTGTCCCTTCCACGTCCCGTCTGGGTGTTACTGGAGGTAATTCCCAGCTTGACGTCTCGCCAGAGGCAGTGAGGGAGGCCCCAGTTCAAGAAAAGACAAAAGGGCTCTTTCTTCATCAGCATTAACCTCAGGCAGCTCTCGAGAAAAATTCTGGGCAATTAGTGGAGCATAAGAAGATTTATAATTGAAATCTAGTTTGTAGCACTACAGGCGGCTCCCTCAAAAGGCATTTCTCATCAACAACAAAAAGAAAGGGAAGAAAAGAATGGGGGGGGNGGGGGGGGGGAAGAGAACTAGTTAAAGAGTTTCGAAATCTCGACGAAAACTCCATTTAGTTTAACATTGCATGATAGCTTTCATAATTCAGAACAAAGTGCAAAGCTCTTTAATGAGGCCATTAATGACCCTTTAATTTACTCCACCAGGGCTGAATTCATAAAACATTTATGTTCCATTTACACAGGATTTTCCTGCGACTCTTCGGGGCAAGTCAGCACCGCAGCGCAGGTGGGATGAAACGAAGGCTCAGTGCTTCTGTTCCCTCTGCTCTGCTCTCCTCCTCACCCTGCTGCTACAGCTCTGCGTGTGCCTTTTAATTCTGCTAGAGAAACTGCAGGGACCCTGGGGGGGGGAAAAGAGCCGTTTTTGACCCTTCTTCATGGTAAACAGACACAGAGCATTCTCTTACATTTCTGCTTCGGGAACAGTGAAAGCCTTTCTAAGATCCAACTGGGGCATCAAAAGCCAGATTTAATTTTTTTTAATCATTACAGCCCGGCTCCAGTTCAACACTCACCTGTCCTGCCTATAGCTCTATCAGGTTTGCTTCTGGTGTAGCACCTGGGGGAAGGGTATCCGATATATTGGGGCAGTAATGGAGGATGGAAGGATGCAGGTGAGGGAAGCTCCCCGCAGCAAGAACAGGGGGCTTCTCGCCCCGTTCAGCACTCAGCAAAGGTGACATCAGAATCACAGGTCACGCTCCAGCCCGGGTGCCTTTGGATCCAAACCAAACTCTTTCCCTCTCACCAGTTTTTCTTCTCTTAAGGGTTTCAAGCAGGGATAGATGCGCAGGGATACGTTAAATGCTCGCATCGGTTGAAACATCTTTAAGAAAAGAAGCACTCTTCCTTGTTTATCCCAAAGATCTCACTCTCATGGCTCAAAAGATGTCAGTTTTTAAGCATCTTCAGATAAAAAGAGCCATTAATTATTGCAAGTGCGTTCACATCATCTGAAGTTTGCTCTTTGCAGCCTTCTCACATTCACCACTCTTGGTCTGCTTCTGGCCTTGACAAAAGGAAGGTTTCTTGCACCAGCAGCCCATGATTCACTGCGAACTGAACTTCTCCAGGCACCTGTGCACTTCCCAAAGAGAACCTTGCCACACCTGCCAGGGCAGGACCATCCTAACACGTCCCCAAGGAGGGACTGCAGGGGGAAAAGGGCGGCACTGGAGGCTGAATGGGACTCTAGAGAGGGATTTGCAGAGAGAGCTGGCCCACGGTCACGAGGAAACCCCCAGTGCAGCTTAGGAGGACACACGTCCCACAATGCCTGGTGAACCAGCCCCGGAAAACCTCTGCAGAGAGGCAGGGAAGATGCTTTCAGGCTGTTGGCAGAGAAAGAATTTGGAGCCCATTGGAGAATACGTCAAGAGTCAACATTCGTAATGTCTACAAGTGACAGGAACATTCTGTGCCTGAAGGTCTGAGAGCTGGCTCTCCCTGCAGGATGGGACTGGTGAGGAATGGAGACACAGGCTCAGTAGTTTGATTTTCCATAGCACTTGGCCTCCTCCCCTCAAACTCAGGTTGTGTTGTCACTCTCATTTCCCCCTTCACCTCGGGTTTTGCTGACGCAGGTTGGAAACCTGATGGACCATCAAGGTACCGACACTGTTTGCGTCGGGATGGTTCATGAGTCATCCTCCCTGCTTCACAGCTAAAAGGATTGCTGATGCTGATGTCCTCAGAAGGGGCACATCAGCAGGAACATCACTACATTTGAAGCTATGTCAGTGCTCATCAGCACTGGGCTGTGCACGCAGGTTTATTATTGTAGGGTCTCCAGCACACACTGGGACCTGCACACCAGGTTTGTTGTTCTGGGGTCATTTTTCTTGTGGTTTTTTTCCAACTTTGGGGAAGGAAGCAGAGAGGAAGATTGCTTGACCTACCTGGTTCATTCATGCAGAACTGCTGTGCAACATAGGGTCAGAGTTGTCAGAACACTTACATCACAAAAAGAGACTACGGCCAAAAGAAATTTTAAGCGTGGTTAAGGAAAAAACAAACAAACAACAAACTAGCCCACAGATACAGTCCTAGGGGGAGGAAAATAGGACGCCACTTACCCAAGCACTCTAAGTGATGTTGGAATCTCACATTCAACACTGATCTAAGCACTGGAAGTGGCAGGAGCCTGGCACAATACACAGGATAAATAGAATCCCAAAGCACTCAAGTCTGAAGAGGTGGATCTAAGTTTCCTTGCTGAAAGCACAAAGAGGCACGAGAGCAGCAGCACTGAGGAGACTCTGTTGGGAGGGACAGCCGTCCCCAGTGCTGGGGTCACTCCTGGGACACTGCCCTGTACAGTGATGGTTGAGTGGCAGAGAGCAGGGACCAGAGCCAGGTCTGAGAGCTCAGAGACCTCCTGCTGGCAGCTGGGGGATCGTGCTGCCCTTGGCTCCAGCAGCAAGGGGCCCTCACTTTATTGCTGTGTGACTCCCAGAGTCAGCAAAGCAGGAACCCCATTCAAACCAAAAACTGGGTTGTCTACCAAGCACAGGCTGCTATTTAGTTAGAAACACACAGCCTCTTCTATTACATTTCCCTGGAAAAAAATTACATTTGAATTAGAGAGAAAAATATTTAGTGAAAAATCAAACATCCATTTGCACATGAAGTCCTCGACATCAAATAAATAAATACTCCATGCCCTGCTCAGCACATCCCTGCTTACAAGGACCATCTCTAGGTAAGCCCACAGCCAGAGGTTAGGCTGCCCACATTGACACAGCTGGCAGCAGCTACAGGCTGGTAAAGCTGCCCAGGTCTGCACTGATTTCTTATCCTTTCCAGGTGGCTCCAAGTGCTGAGACACCCTTGAGAGCATGCAGTATTTGAATCCAACAGACACACCACGGTTACAAGGATCTTTTCATATTTTAGCCATGCCCAGAAACGCAGTTTCAGCCACAGCTGAAAGACATTTCCATATACACCCCTGAGTGATCTGAGCACCTCTTCACAGCCCAATGTCTCTACCACCACATCTGAGCGCAGAGGCACCTGAGGATCCCCATGCATTCATTTCCCTTCTGCTGCTTTAAACTACCCAGGAGAGGGCAGCTGGGACATTTCAAACCTCAGTGTGATCACTTCAACAAGCGATCCAAACCCTACAGGAGCAGGGGTGATGCTCACAAGGTGCCTGCCCAGTGGAAACTGAAGTGGTGTCACAGCTGAATCATGAGCTGGAAGGGACTCTTAAAGGCCATCTGGACCAACTCCCCTGCACTGTACCTACAGCTGATCAGGTGCTCAGAGCCCCGTCCAGCCTGACCTGGAACATCTGCTGGGATGGGGCACCCACCATCTCTCTGGGCAACCCGTGCCAGTGGCTCACCACCCCTACTGCAAAAATTCTTCCTTACATCCAGCCTAAATCTCCCCCTTTTTAGTTTGAAGCAATTTCCCCTATGTCCTGGCACAACAGACCCTGCTAAAGAGCGTCCCCCTCTGTCTTACAGCCCCTTTAGATACTGAGAGGCCGCTCCCAGGGCTCCCCGGAGCCTTCTCTCCTCCAGGCTGCACAGCCCCAGCTCTCAGCTGTCCTTGGAGGGGAGGTGTTCCATCCCTCCGGTCATTTCTGTGGCCCTAAGCAGGATAAAATCAGTACACCAGTGGGAAACCCCTGCAGGCCTGTTTTCTTAGCACAGCTGCTGGATCTCCTAATCAAGGCTATCAGATACACTGATATCATGCTTATAATGGTATAACTCTATATCAATGTAGCAGCACAATGGATTTACAAAGGAGCAGTATATGCAGAAATAGGCATTCATGCTTGCTAATCCCTCATAAGCCTGTAATCCTGATTCTTTTTTTTCCCCAAATAATAAGTGCAGATCTATTAAGACCCTGTCACTCCCTGCATGCTGAATTCTTTTCTTCCTGCCTGGAATCTGCTATGTACCCTATGCATGGCAGGGCACGGGGTAACGTGCCACCAGCAGCCCTCAACCCCAGCAGCAACAACGGATGGTGCACGCTGAAATCTTACCCTACAGCTTCACTTGCACCACCAGCAGGAGTATGTGGAAGCAGTCACAGCTTCACCAGCTCTCGTTTATGGAGAGCCCGAGGATGCCTTCTGGAGGGCATTTGTGCATCAGAGTGAAACACATTTATTTGCAGGCAGTAAGCAAGGGGACACCATCGAGGTTTGACAGCCTCTCCCCGCCAGCCCTGGCAGAGGTTTTCCACATTCCTCTCGCTGGCTGTGCTGCCAAATCCACACCTCCAGCAGCAATCCCAGCCACAGACAGCTATTTCCAAGGAGCCCCAGTACCAAATAGCTTTTTACAACCCTTTTGTAGCCACCACATGTGTACAACCTGGAAAGAACCCCTCCAGAAGTGACAAAGTAATAGTCACTAATCACACAATTAATTTATTCTTTGGCAGTAATAAAAAAAATAAAAAGATTTCCATTACAAAGGAGGGTAAAAACAATCTAAGGATTTGTTTAATTAAAACTACAACGTACTAAAAATACAAATAATCCTAATGATACAGACAACATTGTGTAATTAGTAATCACCTACAGAAACGATGCTTCTCTGTCTCTAAAACCACTGATTTTTTTTCTTGCTGTTTGTTTTTCCCTTTTTATTGCATGTGACCATCCTCAGGGCACACATACCACAGCAGCAAATTGCTGCATGCAAGCTGCTGGCTCCACGTGCCATCCCTTACCTGCAGGCAGAGGCATTGCATCCACACTGCTTGCATCCCAATCCCCATTGAGTTGCTCAGCATCCCTCTGCCCACGATGAACGCTCTCTGTACCAGTGCAGAGTTGTGACTCCAGCCACGAATTGCTGCTGGGATGGAGCTGACAGGCAGAACAGCCACAGCCTTCTGAAAAGGGAGCCAAGGAGCAAACTGTTAGCCCAGCGCTATATATATATTATGCTTATATGTCCCAGTGTTAACCAATGTTACGTATATATTTTAAGTATTCATATATTCATAGCTATAAAGGCCTTTTCTCTACTTGAGCTAAATTGTATAACCGTGACCTATTGTCCCAGAAGGCTTTTTATTCGTGTTAAATGGGCACTGAGATTATAACGCTCCTTGGTAGTAGGTGCAGCAGTGTTCTGGAGCGGGAGGGAAGATGGATGGTCCTACCGAAGCTCAGCAAAGAGGGCAAAGCAACTCATGACACAAACACAAGAGCTGAGCAGTGCTGCAGCGTGCCTGGCTTCATGTCCCTCATCCCCCCAAAAAAGAAAACCAACCAAGAAACAACCAAACAGCAGCAGGGGCAGGGCTGTCACCCAGCCTCACCCCCTCCCTATACATGGCTCCTGGGACTTGTCAGCTCTATGCTGTCAGAAAAACGGGGACAAGGCTGGCACCGGTGCCAGGGTGCACGGATGTTGTGTCCCCTTGCTCTGACACAGGCAGGGTGGAAGTGGCAGCAAGCTGGCTGCTCTGCCGGTGCCAGATGGTGGATGAGATTAAAAGAATTTGATTTTCAAATAATCCATAAACCTGGCTGAGCTAATGTCGTTTCATATGCATTATCTTGTAATCCCAAGGAAGAGAACATTTCAGAGCAAAGAGCCTTATTCTCTCTCCCTGCAAGGACTCTAACAAGCTATAGATAATCCCCTTTTTGTTGGAAGGTGCTCAGGGGGACCTACAACACCCAGTGCCGGGCTGCGGCTGCACAGCTCCGTGCCCGGGGGGACAAGCAGCTGCCTGGCACTGCAGGGGCTGTCTCACCCTTAGCTCTGTAGGGTCAGCAGTTGGCAAAGCCAAGCCCCACGCGATAAGGGATGGTAAGGAGGGATTTTTTGCCACTCCTGCCCCCTCATGACATGTGGGAGCCCAGCAGCCCCAAGCATCCTCCATCCTCAAACCCAGCTGCCTGATCCCTGCCTCATTTTCCTGTCCTAGAGATTCCACTGAGCGTCTGGTTACCCACTGAGCCCACGTGGAGCAAACACGACCCTCTGCTAATCCTCGGGACCCTTTGGAGTTCAAGCTACCAGGTTAAGAACTAGCGATCCCTACTCCAGGTTTAGGTTCCCCACTCTGGAGCAGGTGATTTGAAGGGGGAAGGGATGGAAAGCTCCACAATGGGATTTCCCAGTCACTGTCTGCCATCTAGTGCCCAGCACGAAGCTGTTCCACAGCAACAAGCAGCATGCAACCCCAATGTAAGAGAAATTCCTCCAAGGATGGAGTCACGATGTGTGCACCGTGCCCCCAGTGCAGGGAGTTCCCCACCCTGCTCCTCCCTCTGCACCAGAGAAAGGGTTTGGAAATCAAACAGCCCAAATCCTGGAGGGATTTAATAAGGAAAAAGGCCCAAAGCAAGGGGAGGTGACAGCACAGTGCTGCCCAAGAGCACCCAGCACTGAGCACAAGCCTGGGGCACAAGGGCCTCAATAGCAGCTTGTAAGCGCAGTGCCCAGCTACAGCAAGTTAACTAAATGCAGTGTATGCTGCTTTGCAATGTGCTGCTATCCTCAAGGTCACAATGCTGTTGTCAGCAGCTCCAAGCAGAACAGTGCATGCATGCATTGTGTGAGGAATGCCACAGACAGGCTAGGAATATGGAGTGTGAGGGAATGCCACAGACAGGCTAGGAATAGGGAGTGTGAGGGAAAGGGGCGAGGGGTGATGCTTGTCAGCAACGTGGAGATTGACAAACTACAGAAAAAAAATCAGGAAACAAAAATTAAAAAACAAAATCAAGAGACACCAACCGTAACTCAGACGCTGTAGGTGTTGAAGACACCATTAAAGTTTCCCAACCAGTTCAATCCATGGGCAACCACCGCAGCAGGAACGTGGCACCAGCAGTCATCCCATCACACCTCACTGCTCTCCTAAAGCTCAGCCAACATTCCCAGCCCGTGCCCTGGGTAATACCACGGCTCAGAGGCAATTGCTGCTTTGTAGAGGCACACATTGGTGTTTGACATAAGCAGGCTGCAGCGGTCATTTGGAAAAGCCAGCCAGGGCAGCAGCTCGCAAACATGCAGAGCCAGAGCTGCTGATTAGCACAGGGCTCCAATTTCCTTCAGTGCTTCCAAAAAAGCACCAGGCAACATTAACGAAAGGATTACTCAGAATTCAAAAGCAAATGGGATTTGTGACCCGTTGTATTAACCAGGGACTGGAGAAAGCTCTACAGAGAGAGAACACTGGTGGCAGGTCACCAAACCAATTATTAAGAGCTCACAGATCACAAAGCTGGATATATACACACATCAAGACAAATTTCTATTTGCCTGCAGAAGCAGGATGCTGGCTGGACCACCCTCCCAGCCCAGCATGCTTTTTCTGCGTGCCTATTAAACCTGGATTAAACCTGGTTACTTTCCCCAATAATTCACTTTCCCCACAGGTTTAATGCAGAGGAATAACATTTGGGAGGGTAAAACCTGAAAGGAGAAACGTAATGGGCATAATTACTTTGATAGATGAGAGAGAGCAGAAAGCTGGCATGCAGCATGAGGAGGCAGCAGCTTGCCCCTGGCTGCAAATCCTTACCTGTGAAATCTTGCAAGCTTTGTCTCATTTAATTATGAGATGGGATGACCACAGTAGCTGTGTAAGTGGCCAGCTCCTTCTAGTACTCTTCTTGCTCCTGGAGGGGGCTTTGATGAGGCCATGAGTCCTGTATCCACTGCCAAAAGGCTTTATTGCCTTGCCTGGATTTTGAAGAAGCTTCACATCAATGTCGCTGAGAGTCCCTTCGTATTTCAATCAAGAAATGCCCTTGTGTCTCCAAGCCTTTCTTATGAAGTCCTGCCAAAGGACTGTATAACCCCCCACAGTCTGTTATGGAAATGGAGCCTCGACAGTGAAGCCGTATCCAGAACAACCTGAAAGGCTTCCTGCTGCCAGCGTTTTGTGCTTACCTCACTAATGCCCAGGTTTGCTTTTTGTGGGCTTGGCGTTGAGGTCTGGGTATTAACAGCAAAGCTTCTGGAGCAATTTTAGCAACTTCCAGCTCTCCAGTAGCTCTCCTCCCTTTATACCAGTCCTCACCTTTGCAAAGATTCACCTGAGTGCAGCACTCCGCCTGTGCCACTCAGTGTTCATCCAGAAATGGGAGGGAAAAGGCATCATTGAAACAGAAAGATGAGACATAACCCAACCATATCACTGGTGACCTATCTCAACCAGACCTCCCACGCCATTTTCTGCTGGACCTCCTGGATGCCCAGAGCAGAGCATCCCGTGATGTTTTCCATGCAGGCTTATGCAGTGCTCACAGAAACCCTGGGAACTGATGAAAAACTCCTTCCCAAGAGGCAGACCCATTCCAAGACACACGAGAGCTTAGAACAAGAGCATGTGACTGATGCTGCTGGAGCCACAGAAGATCCCTCATCCTATGGGACAGAACACAAGGTGGGCCCAGAAACTGGCACAGCCTCATTCACCTAAGCCAGCCTACCCCTTGCCGCTGCAGGAAGGGCCACGTAGGGCAGCTTTCCCTAACAAGCTCTAAGTTGTATTTGGGAGCAATAGCATCTCCCCTCATTCACGTTTTCAGAGAGCAGGAAACAGTGTAGCCTGTGGCTCCAGCGGCCTCTCCTGGCTCTGAATGCATTTATCTTCCAACCATTGAAGCATTTTGGTTGCTTGGAGCCAGACAGGAGGAGAAAAAAATAAGTTTCCTATTACATGAGAAAGCATACAGTTCTGAACAGTTTGGTGTTACTGTATCACAAAACATGCAAAGGTGATTCTGCTTAGAGGCCACCAATTCCCAAAACCCCTGCTGACAGGGCAGGATATCAGCTAAGGAAAGTATTTTGTAGGGGAAGCAGCAGAAATCCGTTCCTGTGAAGTTGAGAAGTGGTTTTATTAGGACTTGTTATCTCTCCATTGCTGGAGGGGACAGCTAGCATCCAATTTGTCACAAAGAAAACCTTCACCTCTCTCTTCTAACACGGTGACCGAAGCATTAAGTTTGACGCAGGAGTTTTAGACTGCAATTGATACTTACATCTATTTCTGCTCCTAGAGCTTTTTGCAATGGCCACTGCACTGCACCAGGGAAAGGTCCTCCAGATAGATATGCATCTTTCTTCTTTGAGGGCAGAACGATCTGACTTTTGCGTACTGCCCTCACGAACGGGAATGCTCTGTGCAGGAAATGGCTTTGAAGAGCAGAAAGTCTCTGCAGTCTGGCAGCACTCTGCAGCTTTCTCCCCGGGTTGTGCAGTGCGGGGAAGATAACGCTCAAACAATGGCTTTGGCTGCAGTACCAATCTCACATTGGACTTCTCAGCTCCGCTCCACAGTGCTGCTCTCAAAGTAAGGAGTCACAGGAGGCCCTTTCCAAAACACAGCTCTCTGACACACACTTCACAGGAGAGCTCTTCAATTGATCTGACAGTGCCTTGCACTAGAGAACTACAGCAAGCCTGGTGCCTTTCCAGCTATCCACTGCTGCTGCTGCTTCACATTCTGATGGAGAGAGCTCACGAGTAGGCAAAGAGAGAAAAACTGTTGAGGATCTGGGTGCAAACAAGCACCAAACTTCCCAAACAGGCAAATACTTGCACAGCTCTCTGTCATGTTTGCAAGGTGAGCTTCATGTTTTTCACTCAGCATGACTCATATGCCTCCCCTGCTCTTTGTGCTGGGCTGCATTCAAGGCAGCTCTCTCCTAGCCGTGACTTGAGAGGTTTCTTCTGCTTCAGCAGAGGGGCTCTCTTGGGAAAGGTCCCAAGGTGCTACGCTGACCTTTCAATAGATACTGGTTAAAATAGATCAGCTACCTGACCAGACTTTTGCGGCTCCACAAGGAGTATGAGTGTAAGTCTGCACAGAGTGAAAAGATAACTTGTAGCCACAGACCTCTGAAAGTAACTGCTGTGATCTGCTGCAGGACCTTCGGGAGGAGATAGAATAGAATATGCAAAAAACATCCTCCCCCCAGGAATCCTCCATGGTATGCTGCCCTCACAGAGGCCAATGGGAACACACAGAACAAGAAGTGAGCAAAAGCACCCAAACAAGGGGATCTGGGATTGTTTGCAGCACCTGATTGAGAGCTTTAAACAGAATAAACTGCAGGGAAAAATAAATAAATGGCTATGTTCCTATGTAGATTTGGAGCAGGAATTCTTGTTTTAGGTGCTGAGAAAGCAACAATTTCAACTTCCAGAGGAGGTCTGGTTTGCTCTGTACCCGCTGCCTAGAAGAACAAAGACCTGATCCCGAGGAAAAAAGAAACACAATTTAAAAAGCTGTTAATCCTGACCTGTCCACTGCTAGAGGGAGCTACACCTCTCAGTACAGACAGTGCCCAGGGACTCATTGCTTGAGCAAGCCAGAAAACAAGAATTGTCCAGGGTTCAAGATGAGTACGCTTCCCATACAGCCTTTTCTCTCTTTGGTGCACCTAGATTGGAGAACAAAAAAGCACTATTAAATATCATCTTGTATACTTTGAAAGTCTCATCCCACACCACAAAACCTGCCTTTGGCATGGGAAGTGGGGAAGAGAACTTGGCAAGGAGCTCAACCTGAGCCTGCACCCACAAAGCTCTGCTCAGAAGCTGCATGCTACAGAGCTAGCAATAGCTTGAAATGGGTACAGAGAACAGCGGAACCCAGGGCTGCCTGCATCCACTGCCCCAGGCTGCTAGGGGTCCCAGGGGCACAGCCTGAGGGGGAGGACTCACCTCACCCCTCCACAAGAGCTTGAAGTCTCAGAGAAGGCAAAAGTCCCTCCTTCAACAGTGCTGACCTCCAGACAGCAGACAAGAAATCTGCAGTTTTGCAGGCATATATCCTACTCCATATTTACCTCCTCTTTGTAAACGCTCCCCACTGCGAACAGGCTCCTTTGTCAGGTCTGTAAGGGTGTTTCAAGAAACCAAGTTTTGTTTATGACAAGCCTGCAGCTCTCAGCTGCCCAGCATTAGAAAACAGGGCTACTGATGTACTCCCAACCCCAATTGCTTGCGGAGTGATTAAGAACAGCTTTAATTTGAGGTCTGCAGCTCTCAAAGGATTGATGAAATATATATAGCAATCTCCAGCTCCACCTCTGGAAGCCAAACACTTTCCAGATGATTAACGACACCCATTTCCTCCCTCTCCCTGCCACCAAAGAAGGCAGATTCCCTGCAAAGTCTAACCAGTGCTGGGCTCATGGTCTAACTGTAATGCTGTAACGCGAAGGAAAAATGCAGCAATGATAGTGGAGTAACAAAGCCTTAGGATGCAGGAAGTGAGGATATGCTCAAATGCAGCGGTCATGGACACAGAAACAAAGGAAAAAAACCACTTACCCTTGTTAGGCCTCAGGTACACAGCATGATGCTCTTGCTTCCACTGCCAACCCTTAAACGAGGTCTGAGAAGGGGTGGATCCTGGCTCCACCCCTTCTGGTCACTCAGGTGTATTGCATTGCATTGCATTGCATGCACCTCCACTCCCCTGGATTGGCCCTGCCTTCCCACCAGGTGCTCAATCACTGCTTCAAGCTGTAACTTAGCATTTCCTACACTAACAAACAGTAACACAGCCAGAAAAAGCACTTCAAGAAACAGAACCAGACCCAGAGAGATGAGACTGTGCCATATAAGCATAGGATAGCCCTTCTAATAAGAAAATTGGAGGAATAGGCTCAGGCTACCTGAGACAGACTCAGCTGGGCTGGGTTAGCAGTGCTGGCCTAGTGCGCTGGGAACAGGAGCTGAGAATCAAAGCCACCTTGGAGGCTGCTCACAGGAAGTAGGAACACTAGAGCTGCCTTCTCTCTGCAAGCAAAAGTTAGCCTTTCAGCCCAGAAAGAACTGCTGATCAAATGGTTCTCCCCTTCACTGTTACCAGAGCTTCAGGCCCAAGGGGACAGTGGCGTAGGTGGGAAAGTAGCAGTCATCTGAAGAGCTACTGCCTACTTCTTATGCATCTTTCCCCTCAAGGCCCCCTCTAGGGCCAGATGCAGCTCCAACATGGACTAAATGTAACACAGCTTTGAACAATGCAGCTTCCAGCTCCCCAGAAACATGCCTTGCCCAGCCCTGTGAGCCCTTACTTGCTGCCTGTGATCCATATAGAATTCCCATTCTGCTGTACTAGCCCTCTTGTTTCTGGCTAGAGGAACTTACACCCACGGGTGACACTGTAAGGAAATCTCAGCAAGCATGGACAACGAACTGCTCTGCAGTGCTCTGCTCTGGAGAAGCTAGAGAGTTCCACAGGATCACACGAGGAGCTCAGCCACCTTTGTCCAGAGAGATCAAAGCACTGCCGGAAAGGCTGGTGGAGCCGCCTCAGGCCTGCAAAGCTAACTCTTGGGTAAGCAACTGACTGCTGCTCTGCTGCACAGAGCAACGTGCGTATCCTCCCCAGGGCCCTAAGGAAAACTACAGTTTCAGAGGCTGGAACGATGCCAAAGAAAATCACTCCCCTGTCAGGTCTCCCATTATCTAGCTGGCTAATCCCCCTCTTACACCTAAGAACATCATCTTCCAGCTGGAAACAAATTAAGTAAGAGCACTGCTCTTACTTAAGAGCAGTTGTCAAGAGACGAGCATTTGTCATTGCTTAGAAGAAACCATTTGAGCTCCAGACCATGACACGAGTCTGGTGAGGAGAGCAAGCCTACTGGGTACCACAGCCCCAGGGAACCACATGCTTGGGAGAGGAACAGATCACAGCACACATTTCCAGAAAAGGTGGAGGAGGATTCAACGAGAGCAAAGAACTCCCTGAGGAGAGCTTCACTTGGGAGTATCAAGTTTTAATATTTATTTAATACAAGCCTGGTGGAGAGAACTGGGAAATAAGGCAAAGGCAATTTATCCTCCAGAGTCCTACTTAACATCCCATTCACACAGACCACGCAAAGCAGCAGCTGTGCTCCTCCCCAGAGTCACATTCCACATCTTTCCCATCTGCCTGAGCACAGCCTATCGCTCATAAGTCCAGAAGGAATCGATTGACTTTTTTCAGGTATTCCGACTTCAAGTAATCTCCCAGCTCATCCTTTGCAACCCACAGATAATCTTTCTTCAGCTCTGCCTGGGACAAATCACTGCTTTGGAGGAAGGCTTTGTAGAAGAATACTTTGGCTCCCACGTTATCCTCAGTCCTGATGGCCCTGGGGAATTTATACTTGTAAATCCCATATGGTGCATTCCCCAGGATTTTGGCTTGAATGTGATCGCCTGCAAGACCCCAGCAAAGAAAACAGAAAGCAAAACATAAGAACACAGAGCAATAGTAACTGCATTTTCGTAGTAACAGACACACAGCATATGACTTTATATCTGGTTCAGGCTGTTCTCTCTTCTTAGCAGAAATACTGCCAATTTTAAGTCTCTTCTCATGAAAAGGTGACTTGTCTGAAGCTCAGCAAGTCCTTGCAGAACAAGGGAGAGAGCATCACACTCTGCCAACACACATCAAAAAGCAAGGAAATGCAGGTTTGCTATCACCCATCTGCCACAAAAGCTGATACGGGGCAACAAGAGTGAAAGAGAAGCTTTACACTTGGAGCAACCACTCAGGAGACATCTAGTGATGCTCAAACATCAGACTGCAAGAGCTTGGCACTGCAGCTGCCGGCAGCCAAAAATCCCAGCCCCCAGCCTGCTGGCTCCGTCAGCCCCTCACATTGCAGTGCAGCTGAGCACAGGATCACAGCTCTTGCCAGAAACCCCATCACATTGGGTATATCTCTATGCCACGAAATACCTCTTCCCAGCAGATGGGAGGCGATTTTGCTACAGATGGTGAAATCCCTCAGGTAGGACAAGGGGAAAAAAACCAACTAGGACAAAGAGGAGCAAGAGGCAGGCACACAGCAGACTTCATACCTAAAAACGTAGCCATGGCTCGCTCAACTGTGCTTCGCAGAGTCTCTCCAGGTTGCCATTCCGCTTGAGGCAGGAGCCACAGCTCTTGGTTACCAATTTTCTGTTTCACCAGCAACATCAGGTTACTGTCCAGCTTTCTGTCCAATGATGTCCGATCTTTTTTTTTATCAGCATCTGCCAAAAACCAACACATGCTGGAAATAAAGTCTCCTAGCCACACTGGAACCGTTATGATTCATTACCTCTCATATCCTTCCAACAACACAGACGCACAGATAACTGAAACAAGACAAAGGCCAGTGCAGGATTCAGAAAAATAGTACTGCCAGAGCACACTCTACCTAGTCCATTTTCAATGGAATTTGTGGCAAGAAGCTTGGATCTCTAGCTTGAAAAAAAATCAGTAAGAGCAATGGGCAAGCATGGGAACCAAGGTTTCTCTTACATGGAAACAACCACCATTCTACCCACTTTGCTCTCATAAGGTTGTATGAACACACCCATCTTCACTGATTCCACTGTCAGATGATTGATTTCTCATGTGTTGACCACACTGCCACAGCATCAAGATTTAAAAAAAAAAAACACCTCAAAAAATGCCTTCCTCCATCAAACGGCCCTCAGCTGTGCCTGGCAGAGGACTGGGGTGTTCCCCATCAGGGCACAACACTTCCATAGGTACCTGTAACCCGCGGGGCCGGGCTGAACTGCAGCAGCTTCTGTTCCCACTTCTCCTCCAGGTCCTGAGCCATAACAACCGTTCTGCCCAGCCCCTCGTCGTCATCATCATGCAAGCTTTCCTTCCTCCTTCTAAGCCGCTCCTCCTCCTCCAGCTTGCGGATTTCATGGTCGGAGTAGTGGCTTTTCTCCAGCTCTATCTGTAAGGGCATCATAAAGACCACTCAGCCACCAGCACAATCAGAAAATCATTAAGGTTGGAAAAGACCTCCAAGATCACCCAGACCAACCCCACCCTGCCCCACCATGCCCGCTAACCACAGCCCTCACTGCCACATCTCCACAGTTCTTGAACACCTCCAGAGACGGTGTCTGATTGCAGTGAAAGTCCCAAAACTGAATGCAAGACTCGGGTGCCTCCAGCGGCCTCCCATCACACACCACCCGCTCTCCCCTCTCAACTCCGGGGCAGCCATTTTCCCCCCGGGCAGCGCCCCGCTACCTGCTCCATGAGGGCCGCCATCTCCTCTTCCTCCTTCCGGAGGGGCTGCGTGATGCGGGGCAGCCTCAGCAGGCACAGGGCGCCGAAGAGCTTCCATGGCCGGGGAGCAGCAGCGGGAGGAGCAGTGCTTAGCCGCCGGCCGCACCCCTCACCCCACCACACGCGCGCCGCCATCGTACTCCGGCGGAACCCGCAGAGTCCCGAGTTGGGCGCCGCCATCTTTCCTCCCGGCGTCGCCATTTTTCCTCCCAGCTCCCGTCGTGCCCCGCGCGGAGTGGGGCGCCGCGGGACGCCGCTCGCGGTACGGGGGCTGCCATGCACGCCGTGCTGACGGTCGCCTGGCAACGGCTGCGCGGTGCGGCCTGCGGGTGAGTGGAGAGGATGATGTCGGTCTCCGGGACTCCTTGGTGCCTGGTGGGCTCGGGGTGCGCCCCGAGCGCTGCTCACGCCCTCACTTCCCCACGCTTCCCGTTCTTCCCCCAGCGCTGGCCTAGGCCGCGGCGTGCACGCAGGCGTGCGGAGGCTGCAGGAGTTGGCGGAGAAAGGGGCCGAGAAGGGGGCGGAGAGCCTGAGCGGCACCGACCTGAGGTGAGCGGGCCGGCCTCGGCCTCACACGGGGCAAGGGGAAGGGACACGGGGCTTCTGGCATCGCTGCATCCCTTCTTTCCCTCCCCAGATGGAAAGAGCCGGTGTCTGATAACTGTTTTCTTGCTTCTCAGCCCCTTAATCCTGCAGAGGAGCTCCATGAGGTGGGATGGAAAAACCTATGAAGAGATCCCGATAGCTCACATCAAAGCCACGTACAACAAGTGAGCAGACAGCTTCTCCCGTTCTGTGCAATGAGGGCTTGTAATGCACTTCAAGTTTTGCATGTCAAATGAAAAACCCCAGGGAAGTTCATGACACAGAATGTAAACCTGAGCTGCCCAGAGAGCTGTGGGTGCCCCATCTCTGGAGGTGCTCAGGACCAGGTTTGATGGGCCCTGGGCAGCCTGAGCTGATGGGGGCACCCAACCACAGCAGGGGATTGGGGCTGGGTGGGCTTTTAGGTCCTTTCCAATCCAAACCATTCTGTGATTCTGTGAAATAGAAGAGGTAAAATGCCCACAGTGAGAAGTGTGCGTGAAAGGGTTAGCTGTATCTTTGGGACAGTGAGTAGGAACAGGTTGTCCACAAAGGTTCTGCCATCTCGGATTCTCCACCATAACCCCAAAGTTCACTGCTGGGAGGTCCATGTGAGTAGAACTGACATGCCTTGAAAGAGTTCACATGGCTTTGAGAAGGGAGCCAATTTATGTGGCGGAGCCATGCATGATGAAAGTAAAATCCTCCTTGAGCTTCTTTCTTTCTTTTGCCCCTCTCTTGCTGTAGTACCCACATCCAAGTGGTCAGCTTTGACAACAGGCCGTTTGCCCGTACATCCTGCGGCACTGAAGGCTTCCAGAATGCCAAGAAGGGAACTGCCATTGCGGCACAGACAGCTGGCATAGCGGCAGCAGCGGTGAGTCTGCACTGGCTGTTGTCACTCTCCTGCTACCTGGGTCCATGGGGGACAATTGCAGTAGCTTCATTTATCTTCAGGAGAATAGAGAAGTGCAGAAGACATTTTGCTTCTTGTTCACCTTGCTGTCCCTTGCTCATGAGCAGCAGTGCAGACCTCTGCTCATTAACACTCAAGCAGCACGCTACCATTTGCTGACAGCGAGCATCTTCACACTGGCAAAGTGTGTTTGAAACATCAGTTAAAATGCTCAGAAAGTGAGATTTGCTGTGCAAGCTGTGACTGTAACTTGTAGCCTGTTGTTTCCTAGCTCCAGTTTCATAGCTCTTTCATTGAAAGGGAACATAGCTCAGCCATTTTGGAAATATAAGCCCCTGAATCAGCAGCAGTTTAATTTTGTGCTGTAGGGGATTGAGAAGTGACTATAATTACTGGCTGAATGTTTTATATTTGTTCTCTGCCACAGGAGAAATGAGCTGCTGCCAGCAGTTCCAGTCAGAAAAGGTGATGTCCATGCAGATGTAATTTCCAGATGCATACAGTTTAATGTAAAAAACTACGCAGGTGTCCAGGTGACAGGAAAAAATGAGGCTGGCTGTGTTACAGTTCTCATTACAGCAAAATAAGGCAAGGTTAAACTGAAAATCCTCATCTTAAATTATGTGGAACCTTTCATGTCAGAGGTGTTCTGTGCCACTGCTGGCCAACACCTTATTATGGCTGTTTCGGGGGAATATAACACCACTTTCACTATTAGTCTTTGCTCATTGGAGCCTCATAAAAGCTGCATAACTGTGGTTGGCCAGATTTGTCCCTATTCCTGTTCAAGTTTGTAGTAGATTAATCGCACCTGAACACAGAAACTGAGACCCAGAGGAGCTCCACTTGGTGGCAGCACTGCTCTGCTTTACAGCTGGTGTTTTTCATTTTCGATTTGCAAGCCCCTAGAATTTTTACACTGTCGCTGTGGACTCCTGCACAGTGAATATAAAGCTTGACTGCTTTTCTCATTTACCCTCTAGAAGGAATCCACTGATCACAAGATAAAAGTCACTGCATTAGATAAGGGAAAGCAGCTCTGAGTTACTCCTTGTTAGTCAGGTATCCATGGATATGTCATTTTCTGCCCTGTCTTTAGGTCATGGATAGTTTGATCTCAAACACTTTCTCTGTATGCAGAGTTGACAGCTTAACACAGTTCAAACTGCCACTGTTTATCCAGGGCTCCTTTTCTGCTGGTCTGGCTCTGTGCAGTCATCACCATCTTTCTCCGTATCCATTGCCACCTACTTTTTATTTTTACTAAAAGAATACTACGATAGTGGGTCAGAAGGGAATGAAGGACTCCAGGGGAGGCAGAACAGCAGCAGATTTGTCAAAGAGGATACTAACCAGTTCTTGCTTTCCCAGAAAGCACGTGGAAAGGGTGTGCTGCACGTCCGAGTCATGGTGAAAGGACTGGGGCCAGGACGCAAAGTAGGTGTCAGTTTCCTTTCCTGTTTTTTTCTTTCTCAGACATCATCCATGCTGTGTTTTGTTTTTAAATGGAGGCTGGTCTCACGACAGCACCGATTAAGTTGATTTATTTTTCTGAAGGTGACACAAAGAATTCATCACTGAAATGCCTAGTGAAGAAAATGTAGAACAATAAAAAATTTCAGAATAATTTCCTTTGGAAGCAGAATAAAAGCTGTATTTGTTTTCTTGCCACTTAAGCACCAAAGCTGATGGGAATTCTGACGAAGGGAGTGGACAGAGAGGTTTAAAACGGTCCTTCTGATATTAATACTTTAAGATAATTCCAAAGTAGAACTATTGAACCAAGCTGATTTTCAGACAGGGGACCAATCTGTTTGCCCCTCAGCTTTTTTTCCCTTTTCTGCTCTGCAGTGTGTTGATAACAGTTTATCATCTGCTGTCTTGCTCTGTTCCAGGCTGCCATCAAGGGGCTGACTATGGGAGGTTTGGAGGTCATCTCCATCACCGACAACACCCCGGTTCCACACAACGGCTGCCGCCCACGGAAAGCCAGGCGGATGTGAGAAGGGAACGGAAGAGCCACTGCATTCAGTATTAGCTCGTATCACAGGGACTGGGTTGTGTCACATTCTGGAAAGCCATCCTCCCTGGAATTTTTTGAGGAGAGAAGTTTTAAGAATACCATCCTGGGCCCAAACGGTAGAAGAAGCTGGTGGTAAAAGCAGGAATGCATGTAATCCCTTAGTGGGAAGCCTCTTGTGTGTAAAGTTTGTTGATTAAAATGTTGGTCTTTTGACAGTCGTTCCTGCTGTGTTTCTAGAAGTATTTTGTGTTATTACTGCCTCTCAGCTGCTCTCTTCCTCTTTCCACAGTATGTGGCTCTTGTCTAGCCCTCTGTGCTATTACTGTTCTTGTTAGGTGGAAGGGGGAACATTAGGTATGTACTGAAACAGATCTCCTTCCAGTCTTCTGTAGTAAACAACTGCATGGGGTCACTTCATCTTCCTTCTGTCTTTCTCTCACTGCACACATTTGGAAACTAGGCATGGGGTAACACTTTTCCACCTGGCTTTCAGAGCTCATTGTGGTGTGCGTGAAGCGACTCACCGTTCGCACAGCGTGGAGCACCACAGTCAGATTCCATTACTGTCAAAGGTCTGCTGTGGTGCTTTGTTGCACTCAGGCTGTAGCCAGCTTGTCAGCGCTGCTGGCAAATGGAAAATGCCAGTCCTTCGAAGGAGCTGGGATCGTGCCAGTTTTGCTGCTCGCAGTCCCTTTGGTTCTGCCTCGTGCACCACAAACTGGATTTGCTGGAGCTCCTGGGGTAAGCAAGCAGGGGGTTAGTAGGCCTGAGAACAACAAAATGCTGCCAAGAAGATTTAAAACATTTACATCTTGAACTGTGCTTCTGTATATCCACAGGCAGCATGGGCTTGTCATGGATTTGTGATGTATTATTGCTGCCCTACCTCCATCCAGAGAGAATTGCAGCCAAACAAATACGTCTGAGTCTCTTTGGAATGTTAACCAAGGAAAGTAACAGCAGTAACTGACTACAGGCTTGATCTCCTGGATGGCAAAAGCACATTGCCTAGCGTAGGGCAGCTCCTTGAAATCCATACTGCCAGAGAATCAGTCCTTTGCTATATACAGCACGCGCTGGGCAAACATTTCACTTGTAAACAGTGTATTTTGGTGCAGCCAGCAGTCTTATCACAAACCCAGAATCTTCCTTCCTACTATTTCTCTTTGTCGTTCCTCCTTCGTTTCTTAAATTGCATAATTAACTATTCTCTTCCTCTTTAGAGAAAGGGTACCATGGCAACAAGGCAGTGAACCTCCTTCATGGGGCTGAATGGCATACAGCAGGTTTTGAAAGAGATCAGTCTGCTTAGAAGAGCCTGTTGAGTTGCATTTGACAGAAGAGAATAAAATAAGATCCAGATGAATCCCTTACCTTACTCCAACTGTCTGAATTTGAACAGAGGAGAAGTTATCTTGAAGGGAAGTTCCTTGAGCTGTCTCAGATTTGACAGCAAGGAAGAGAGGTTCTTCACAGATGTCTGACAGACTAGAAGAGCTTCCCCGCTGCTCCAGAAACATGGCTGAGCTTCTAGTGACTCCATATTACTCTTTTTAAGGAGAAGATACTATGAACCACAAAGATTAACTCTCTGACTCTCTGGGCAGCTAGCTGGCAAAGGCAGCCACGAGCACTGGTGTGCCTTGCAGCAGACTGCTTTCTGCAGAGCACTGTGACTAGCCCTGACAAAGGAGGAGCACCAGTCAGTGCTGGCAGGCTTGTCAGTGATGCACTGCATAGCACACACTGAGAAAACCAAACACTACCGTTCTGTACCACAAGCTGCTTGTTGTATCAGTGCAGCAGAAATGCCCGTGTTAGATAAATACAGTGGAATGGACTGAAAAACAAGATTACAAAAAGATCTGTGGTCCTTTTGAAATTCAAGGAAGAGTAGGTGGATGACTCGAGAGTCAAACAGCAACTGTAGTAAATCTTTCTCTCATCCAGACTTAGAATCAAGGCCGTGCCCTTTACAGAGGCTGCTCTGTAACATCCTTGGTTTCTGAGCATTTCTGAATACTTGATGAAATCTCCTGATACACAGCCACTGTTAGTACAGCGGGGTGTTGTATCTCCCTGTCCACTCTGCCTGCTTTGGGTACCTATTTCTACTCCTTCCTCCAACTGATGTTTATTTAGCACTCTCCAGCCTGAACAGAAGAGACTGATGTTAGTTTAACACTTCAGTGGCCAGATCCTTACAATAGCAAGCAATATCTGTCTTCTGAACCTCCAGTTCCGTGTATCCTCCCTAAGCTTTCCAGCACAGTGCTTCAGTTGTGCAGCTTTTCACTGGTTACATTTCCACCCACTTTCACTCCAGCCCTGACAGAGCACCCCCTAAGCTGAGTCCCAGCTAAATACTCAGTCTGAGCTGTTTATTTCACAGCAAATCCCAGGCTTCGGGGGCAGCTGTCGGTGATATGGGAGAGCAGAACTATACAAAGCTAGCTCTCCCTCCTCGTGCAAGGGCTCAGTCGCACACACAGTACTGTGAAAGAACTCTTAAAACCCTCTATTGTGGTTCCTCCTGCAGGGAATTAATAGACACCAATAGCACTTAATGATTTCCTTACCCTTCAGATGAAACTATTAATTAAAGGCCTAGTTTTAGTCAACCACTGGTATTTACCAGTCTTAATTGCTTTTCTTGGTGCCTGGGTAGAATACCGTTTTCTACTGGCTCGCATTCCTCCTGAGCAGCAATTACTTGAGTAGTATGACCACAGCATTAGCACCATCATTAGGGTCACATCCTCTCCCTTTGGGCTTTCCCGTTGTTTTGGGACATTTTTTCTCTCCACTCCCTCCTCTCCCTGCTCATCTTTGATTCCCTACTCTCAGAAAAAGCCTTTTCTTTTTTTCCTCCTCCTGAAAACAAGCTCAGAAGGTGCTACTGACTGCAAAGTTTCATCCCAGTTCTACCACGGCCTTTCTTGGGTATTGCCCTTCATTTTAAAATACCACATGCACCTTCCTCCATCACATAGGGGGTTAAACACAAAACAGTGTTCTGACTTAGAGATAAATTGCTACCTCAGGTCTGTTTCCCCATTAATGAGTGCCTTGGGGAGATAGTCTAACCCAGTTACTCTTCCCTTGGCCAGGGATGACACCTGGTGGCTTGAAAAAAATAGCCCCAGACTTATCTCTAATAGCACATTACTGTGCAAAGAGGAATTATTTCCCTCTCCCCTACAACAGGGACTTTCTACCTAGAGTGCAGCTTTATTTGCTGAATTGGTGATTTACTATTTCCTATGCGAGCATCTCAGTGGCAGGAGTCAGGCAGCCAATTTTGATCCCTTTGTGAGATTCAATTAAACCATTAATTAAGTGATGTCAGTGTCCTTTAACAGCTGACTGTATACACAAGCAAGGAGAAGGGGACAGACCCCGCGGTGCTAATAAACTGTCACAGCAGGGGTGGCTTACCACAGCCCAGCTGCAGCTGTCAGGGACATCTGTGCAGGTTTTGCCTGCTTTCCCTATGGTGCACTAATACCTGGCTCGAACTCGGCATGAAGCAGGGCTCTGACTAGGTGTTTATAACCCCAACGTGCCCCTCGGGAGCCTTTGAGAAGTTGCAGTTCAAGTCGGGTTATGTTTTGCACTCAGACTTTCAAGATAATCAGGGATGTGCAGCGCTGCTGCTTTCACGTCCTGTGTCCCTGTGCAGCCTCTCCTCCCCACAGCTGCCCCTCAGCCCCAGCCCCGACCTCTCAGCCCAAAAAGAGATCAAGGGCCCTCAGATTGTTTTTGTGCTTTCACGTTGTTCTCCTCTCCCCTCAAGAGGCATTAATAGGTACTCAACAGCAGTGGGAACGGCTCAGAGGTTTTACTAATGAACTGCCTAATAGCATCCAAGTCCCTGGGCTCACGATGGAGCAGGGCTGCAGGGTCCTCTTGGGGAGACGCAGCCT
This sequence comes from Pavo muticus, assembly GCA_016647715.1. Classification (NCBI taxonomy): domain Eukaryota; kingdom Metazoa; phylum Chordata; class Aves; order Galliformes; family Phasianidae; genus Pavo; species Pavo muticus. The sequence continues at coordinate 2,907,370 of JACDJE010000002.1, read as the reverse complement.
CACTGTATTTCCTTTTTTTGAAACCACTCACGCCTCCTCTGCCATGCTCTCCCCTTCTGCTGCTGCCACTTTGCGGGGTCCTTTTGTTCCCCTGCAGCTCACAACTCACTTCCTATGCCCCACAGCTAGGAGCAGGAATGTGCATGGGTCCAGGACCTCTTCTCAGCTAGGGAGCCCCGAAAGCCACTGCTTGGGGAGCAGTTCACAGTTTGCTAGAGAAACTGGGCAGGAGAAAGTGTTGGGTGTGAGGGGCTGAGAGCTAAGGGTGTGTGGGCAGCGAAAAGGTGGGGCAGGAAGGAAGGAATGGGGACACAAAAATGCAGGAAGAGAAAACACAACATGAAAAACTTCCCTGACATCTCCCAGCCCAGGAACCAGCAAAGATGAGGACCTTGGAGGAGGACAAGAAGAAGGGCACTCCAAAATCTATCCCCTGTGCTACACCACTTCATGGCTCATTTTGCAAAAGTCAGACTAACATCCACTATGCCTCATAGCCACATCACTACTGGTTCCAGCATTCAGCCCCTTGCTCCCTCTGCTTGCTTCTGTGTGCAGAAGCAGACCAGGCTTCCCACTGCACATAGGTAACAAAACACAGAGCCAGGCAGGAGAATGACGTATGTTCATCCCCAGCCTCTCAGCAGCAGCCCCCAAGCTGAGGTGGTGAAATATGGCTCTCATCTCTCCACACAGCAGCCCACAGGCAAACAACTCACTCTCCTAATTGCCAGCAATGGCCCCCACGCCGCCCCTTGCAGATACCTGGCTGCTGCCTTTCATTTTGCTCCTGCCGCATCCACAGAACAAGTAAATTTTCTAATTTCCTGAGCTGTCAGAACCAACCACTACCAAACACCACGAGAAAACGGGGAGAGCCGGGCAGCCCCCCGGGCTCCTTGTGAAGCACACAGCAGGGAAGCAGCCTGCCTCAGCACTGGGAGATGCTGTGAGACAATCTGCCCATAGACAGACATGTTGGACAAAGCTGCTCCTTTGGTGGAAATCCCTGCAAGAGGGTGGGCTCACACCCAGGGGCTGGTGTAAAACGGGGACAAAGCCAGGTGGGTGCAAGCAGCCTTGCAAGCAGAGCTGCTCTCCCAGCCCTTATCGGATCCCTCTGGGGATGGAGCTGGCGTGGGCAGGGCCACTGTCTGGGGGATAATGGGTGAGAGGGAGGAAGGGAGAGATTAGCTCTGACCTTGCTGCCCAGAGCCAGCCGGGCTGCACCGCACAGCCATGACATTGCTCTGCCCTATGTTACAGGAGACCTTGTTTGGCTGCCAGCTTCCCCTTCTGCTTACAGAGAGGGATTTTGCTGGCATTAAGGACTCTCAGCCAGGGCTGAAACAGTGACTTAGCTACACACGGCCTGTGGTTATCAGCACAGCTCATCTGGGCCTCACCCTGACCTCAGAACTAGACAAAAAAAAGTAGGGCAGCAGCAAGAAAAGCCATCCTTATGGCAAGGGCGTGTGCTGGGGCCCTCTTAAGGAGATATCTCCATTGCTGCACAGCACTGCGATTTGGGCCAGGACCACACAGCAGGGCCCCTCTCCCCTCCCAACTTGCCACTTGAACCGTGTTCCCCCCAACTCGCTGCATGGCACAGCAAGGCCGTTTCCATGCGGATGGCTGCTTCTCCCCGTTGCCATGGCGACGACGCTGGTGCCAGAGGGCTGGAGGCGGAGGGCGAGCGCCATATCTCCCGGTGCAGGCTGAGGGCGGAGGGTACATCTAATCCGGCCCCACGCCATTTTGTGCCTTTGAGGAGCTATCAAATGGCCAGCGGGGAGGCGCTGGGTGGACACACGGGCCCGCTGCTCTTCTTAATGCCCTAAATCACATCACAGTGCCTCTGATGGGGCTTCCCATGGAGTGCTCTCCCTTCACGCCCCACAGCTGCTGACAGCCATAGTGTCTCCTTCCCTAGGGCTGGGTTGTCCTACAGGCCCTGTGCTCAGTGCTTTCACCACCAGTGCATCCTCACCAGACCTATATACAAGTAACATCCACTTGGTTGATGGAGGCAGGGTCCTGGGGCACCCAACGTGTCCTCATAGTGCTCTGCCTCTCTCTTCATTTTGCAACACACCGGGATGGATGGTGGTCATGGCAGATGAGAAGCGGCTCATGAATAGCTTTCAGGGAGGGATGGAGCATTGCCAAGAGCTGGGGCTCAGGGATTCCTCTGGGCAGAGCCAGGGCTGCTTTGGTCCATGCCTGGCATGGAAAAAAAGAAAGCTAAGGACAGCTTTAAAAAGGCTAAATTCTGTCATCTACAGAAGGTGAACTCCTCCAAAGACTCCAGTTTGTACTTGAACAAAGCAGGACGCAGAAAATGCAGGAAGCTTTGCATTGTCACCCTGAATTTCCACTGCCTCGCTGCAGTTCTTGGAGGATTTTCTTCCATGGCAGCCAAACACTGTGCTGCTGCTCCTTTCAGAAAGTTTCCCCAGCAGGCTCCTCTCCCTGCTGAGGGCATCTAGCGAGCGTCTCCCTGCCACCCTGCTCTACAGCAGTCCCATCTCCTCTAAAACCTCAAACACACAGGTGCACGTGGTGTCTTCGCAAAACGCTACCCAGATGCTGCAGCCCAGCGCTACATGGCTGGGACAAGGGACACTGTGCCCCTGCTCTAACTTCCCCTTTTCAGTTCTCTCCTGTAGGAACACAGTAGTGACCCACAAATTACTCATTTCCAGAACCCTAGTCTAAAGCCGGTGCGGTATTTTTATGTCATAACATCAGGAAAAGAATGTGCAATTCAGGGTTTTTCCACATCAGTATTTTTCTAAGAATTCATTTCCTTACACAATAAGTACAGCTCTTCCCTGGTTGCTACCCTGAAAGAAACACAGGCTAATCAGACCTTAGCCAGAACACAGCTCTAGCAGGGGCTGCTGCTGCCTGATGAGCAGTCAGCCTAGTTGGCAGGCAGTGCCAGGCTGTTACTGCTACAATGACTGACTGCACAGCTCAGCCCCCGCAGCCCAGAGGCTACAAAAAAAAAGTATATAAAAGCCCTTTCACCATTCCCTCCTCATAAGGAAGTATTTGGCCAGAAAAGCTTTTACAACCACACTAACAAGACAGGAAAGTACAAGCATTCAGGCACACTGACAACTATGAAATCAACACAAAAGCAAACCCACAAAATCCTGTCCCATTGCTTGCCCACAGGACTGACTTTTCTAATAAAGGTTCGCACCAGGAGGAAAGCTGTTGGGAGGGCCACAGGTCCCATTACCTTCCAGACATCATCTCCATTTCCAAAGTCCTGAGAGATCCTGCAGGAAGAGCTGGCAGAAAAGCAATCAGAGGACAGAAACATGAAAAACAATAGAAAACATATTAAAGCACCAGAGATCTGAAATAAAGCTTCAGAAATCTGGTTCTTCTAGCTGGGTCAAAAGAGAACAAAGGAAGCATAACAGACACCAGCACGTGAGCAAAAGGTGAGCACACAAGAGAAAATCAGGGAGCTGTATCAGGGACAGCCGCTCAGGGCTGGAGGGTTAACCAAAAGGAGTATTAGCAGGAACATGCCATTAATGGATACATAGATTTGATTCTATTGGGATTTCTGTGGCTTGCTGACTAATGCAGTTTATATAAGAAATATTACATAGTTGTTGTTGTTTTTTAAAGCAAAGGCAGCACAAGAAGTAATAAAGATGGTATTCCACTACCTAACAAACACGGTATTGAAGTCAAGCATCTCAGCATCTCCTTGTCACTCAGTACCTTTCTGAAGAGCTGCAGGCTCAAGAGCTTTCTGACATGCTCAAGGTCTCCAAAGGAAAGCAACAGAGAACTGCACACACCAATACAGAGGAAGGTTCGAAGAAGCTCTCAGGGCCAAGACTGTGGATGCATATAGGAACCAATACATACAGGCACAATGCTGGGTGGTCACAAAGCAGCAGTGGGTTACAAAGGGGTCCCAGTCCAGAACTGTTTGCAAATTTGCAGCCACGACGTTGTGCAAAAGATATTTCATGTCTGAAGCAGCACACAGCTGGAAAATGCAAGTGCTCTAAAAAGCAATGGGTAGGTGATGACTTCTGCCAAGCAAGCTGTACTGCTCAACCTTTATCTCTTGATCACAGAGCATGAGCAGAAAATGGCCACAAGGTTAGGCAAGTGCTATATAATGGACTGAAGGAAGAGTCTGAGTACAAGATGGACTAGCAATAAAATTAAAGAGGAAAACATAATTGAAGGCCAATTATTCCTCCCCCAGCATTCTTCTGGAGAGAAGAATGAGAAATCTGCAGCAGCTACAGCAATGCCCTTGGTAGGAAGCACGCTGCTACTCCAGATGTCGGGAAGAGGCAACAAACTAGCATGTAATATGCCTGCATAGTCCAACACATCCCTACCATCTCTTCCTAACAATGGGACTCCTGGCTGCACCACTAAGGTTTTGAGAAAACAAAAACAATAAATCAGGCTCTTAAGCAAATTCTGTTTATTCCATTCTTGTCTGGCGCTGCTAACAAATCTTCATCCTAGCCTAGGAAAAATATCAGGTAGAAAATATTTGCCCTTTCCTCCCACCCTCCCCACCATACACATTTTTTTTTTTTAAATAAAGAATCAAAAATTCAAGCATGAGAGACTTTTTTCTTCCAATACATTTCTGTAATAAAATTAACTCTGTCGTAGATATAAAATGCAGCAGCCACGACCAGAGGATCTGCAATGCTACTCAAAGGCAATTAGTACCCAGAATGAATCAATCAGTTTGTCTGCAAACATAATAAGAAAATACTTAGCACTTACCCAGCACTTTTTATCCATGAATCTCAAAGTGTTTTACAAAAGCTGAAAATATGTTTTTGGCCTCATTTACAGAGAAGAAAACACCGGATGGAACAGGAATAGATTTGCCCTCAGGGACAAAACAATTCAATAGCAGAATAAGAGCAGACCTCTGGTCTCTCAGCCCCGAGTCCAATAACCCACGCCACGCTCTCTGCTTCACGCAGGACAGCCTGAATCTGGCAAAAGCCCCTACTGCAGAAATGCTAAAATGGTTTATATTTTTGCCACCAAAAAAAACCCAACCAAACAACATTTAAATGGAGATCTGGCAGCTATTTTCATAAGCACTGACCTCCCAGGCTGACATCAAGGCATAAAGCCAGTCTTGGATGGAGCTGCTGAGAGCTTTGGAGGAAACAATAATAGTCTCATACTGAAAGTGTGAACAAACGTGAGAGTGGTGCAGGAAGAAGGTAATTCCATGATCTACAATGTGCAAATGATTCTCCATTTGGAGCTTTAATTGAATATTTGAGGAACAGATCACAGGATAAAAACCTAAAACCTTGACAAATAGTGTTATTAGATGGAGAGGAACCCAGACCTAAAGCACACATGGCCTGATGCTCCCTCTATTAGCAGTCTTCCAACCTGAAGTCACTCCTGACAGACCTGAGAAACCCACAGTGCATAAACCAGAAAAAGAGCAGTGAAATACAGTGTCTTGTCCTAGAATTAAGGTTAGCAAGGCCAGGAAAGTAAATACCATAGAACAGAGAGTAAAGGCTGACTTGAGGACCTTCAGTCACCTTCCCTTGCAAGGTCCCACATTCATGCTTTATGCAGGCACCACCAACACACAAAGTAATTTTCTTATGCTTTACTATGCAAAATGAATGTATGACTGCAGTACTATTCTTCACAGGCATGTGGCCACAACACATCACCCACAGCCCATTTTGGTCCAAAGACGACACCAACAGGGTCATTTAAAGTAGGTGTCTCCCACGTACAAGCACCAATTTTCTGATGTCCCCTCTGTACCTCACATGGGATGTCTGCAGTGCTTGATAGCACATGGTCATAATTCTGTGTGCAGCAAAACACAAACGTTGCTCTGCAACCAAAAATTCCATTTTTAACAGAGGAGGGCAGGCCACACCAACTAACAGGACAGGCAGTATTACACCTAGGAGCTTAATTTCTAGGCAGCATAGACACTGCAGTGGTCCAGTCAGCACCAAGCCGAACACGACGCACCAGCCAGTTGTGCTTTGAAGCCTGGGAATACCCAAAAGGGTTCTCACAGAGAACAGTGTATCAAACAGGGATAGGTAAGCAACGTAAGTCAACAAACTCAGATCTCTTAACTGCAAACCTGCAGCAGTGCACAGTAATTCAGGTCTCCTCCCTCCTTCCTGGGGAAACCCAAATGCTATTAGTTCTCCACGGTCATTCTCCAGCACACAGGAAGGTGCCAGCAGCTGGGACTCCCTTCCGCTCAGCAGCAAGCCTGCAGATGCCCATAAGGCTTCATCCACACTGCAGAAAGAAATCCTTCAACAGGAGCAAGGAGCTGCTGTTGTTCCCCACACCCCTCCCAGCCACCCACCTTCCTTCTTGCCCACTTTTTCATATGCCAGAGACACAATCAGCTGCACAGGCTTTCTGGTACTAACTTACCACCTTCCACTTAGGGGCTTTATGGATACTAAGGCACAAAGATTAAATTACTTGCATAAGAGTCAGGAATACACCTCATCTCTCTCAGTTCCAATGATTTCTCACAGCTTTTTTCCTAACCTCTTGCATATTAAAACTGCGCGAGTAGATGGTGTGGATGAGAACAGGATTTCATTTCCCCAGTAATACTGGAGATACAAATACAGGTAGCTGTATTTCTAAGCCCTTCCCATGGCTTCTATCCATTCCCTCTAGGACAGGCTGTTTGTCTTGACAAAGTAGGAGAGCATCAGTGCAGAAGGGAGCACTCCACAAATACGCTGCAAAGCTCCATGGTTGCCATCCTAAGACATACAACAGGAGAGAAAACAGACGTGCCTCTGGGAAATCGAGAAACAAATCTCAGCTACACTTTGTTCATCAACAGGAATAGGGAACAACAGCAGCACTTAATGCAGTGGGAACCGCTGCGGTACGAAAAGAGCGAGAAGAAATATCTGCAGGTCTGACTTCAACAGATCACCTTCTCACAGCTAAGGGCACTGCGAGATGCCGGCAGGTGGGAGCTCCCAGGTCAGATCTCTTGACGCGAGCGATGGTTTGGTTTCCTAGAAGGTGTGAGTGCCTGGCTTTGGTCTGTCTGTGGCAGAAGAGCTGCCCTGCCCACGCGTTGCCCTACGTGCAGCTGTGCCTCATGTGGAAGTTTACCACGTACTCCGCGTTCGTGCGCTGCACTGAGATGGCAAAGGGCTCGAAGGGGTGGAAGGTGAACGCAACCAGGCGCCGCACTGTGTGATTGATGGGCCGCCCCAGGAGTCCCGCCTGGATTTCAAACTTCAGGAGGCCAGAATCACGAGCGTAAAATCTGAAAGGAAGAGAAAGTCAATTATGGCTGTTCCTGACTATTGACTTTGCCATCTGGGCTCTTCACAAACAGAGACAAGTGCCTCGTTCAGTCTCTGGTACTCCCTCAGTGGCAGGAGATCCTCAGCTGGGCGTCTGGCTCTTGGTGACACAGGAGAGTCCCTCCCGGGGCAGCCAGTTTTTCATTTTCTTTTCACTGACTTTTTTTCCTTTCAGTCAGAAAAGTCTGTCTTCATTTTGGTGGATTTAGCTGACTTTAAAATGGCAAAGTAAGTTCGGTTCAGACCCCACGTGTGCTGACTCTCTACACTCTCTTAATGCAAGCTGCTCCCCTTGATGCCTACAGCAGATATACTGCTCAGAATGGAGCCTGCTCCCTTAGCAATGGCCTTCATTCTAGCTATAAGGCCAACCTTTCCCTCTCCTGCTGCTGTCAGTATGCTGCTGTGCACGTGCTTAGTTACATCCCTGTTCAGCAGAGGAAGGTGAACAGCTGGATCCAGCACTGCTCCAGAGTGCCAGATTCCACCTTATACTTCAAACAAGGCTTTGCAAATCCTGTTAGATTTCCAAACACAACAACAAAAATCACCAACAAGACAGCTTGAGCAGGAAGTGCCTGGTGGACAGCTTTCAACAGACAATCACAGCAAGGGCAGAGGTAAAGGCAAATGGATGCGTTTTTCTGCTGTGCCCATAAATCTGGCTGTCGGTCTGAGGAAGCACATTTGTGTCTCCAAATAGGTGAGCTCTGGAACACAGCTTCAGCAAGAAGCGAGCACTGCCAAGGGGATGAGGCAATGCACTGAAAAGCCCAAGTCTAGAAAGCCATTTATTTCTTGAACCTTCTCTGCATACTAGAGGACAGGCTCGCTTTCTGTAGCAGACTTAAGCCCACCTTACACATTATTCTGTGCTGCTGTGGGAACAGGGGACTCTCAGTGATGACCCCACTCTTCCTAAGAATACAGCGAAGGTTTAGGGGATTTGGTACCTTCACAATGCAGCTGAGCTCTAGCTGACAGGACTCAAGTTCCCACCTGAAGAACTCATCTCCTTAGAGCATTTTCTCTGCCATTTCAGTTTCAGGAACAGAATTGCCATTTTGTCTTCCTGCTGTTTCCTTTCCCACCATCGCTTTGCGGATGTGGACATTTTGCATTCTTCCTCTGGTTTTAACACAGAGAATGCTTTTAATACTAAAGCACATTTCCCCCCACTTCTCCTGGCAAGCAATACAATGCACTCAGCTCTCAGCCTGGAAAGAACAGGTGATGACAGATACAGGCAATGCTGTTTCAGGAGCAGACATACTCCACATTTTAACAGCACAGCCTATTGAGATCCTCATGTTCTTCCTGGAGGGCCACTCTCCTCTCTCTTCCTCTGAATCAAAGTGCCAGCCAGCTCTGCCTGAAAATTGCACACAAGAACTCAGCAAGAGAGTCACAATCTTGGTATTTGGCTTTTTAAAAGCCCTCTCCCTCCTACACAAGGCTGGGTATGTGGAGGGTCATTCTTTAAATAAAGCATAGTCCCTCTGGTCTGCTCTCTCCCCCCAATTCACAATAATTTACTACTCAAGATGAAGCTCCCTGTAATCTCAAAGATGTGTTCAGTTTGGTATTTTTAAATCTATTTTTAAAAGTGCTCTGCAATCAGAGGCCATTTCCATGGGCTCTCACTCTGGGGATAAATTAGGCACTGCAATATAAAATTGTATGTCAACAGAAACAGCAAGACGAGCCTTTTCAAACCATATGAAAATGGAAGATTTATCTGCAGACCAATTTTTTGGTTAAATGGCTCCTTATTAGCCATCTAGATGGATTTTAGAGACCCCCTGCTATAGGTAAAGCTGTGTTAGAGCCTCTTCCTCACCAGTCCCATCATTTCACCCACTGAATTTCTCTTCAAGCCTCCTGAAAAGGTATTGGAAAATGGCAGTGATGGAGAACCTGAAGTCCTTCCTGCCTGACAGCAAACCACCACTGGCCTCTCAAGTAGCCAGAAATGAGGGCTGAACCTACTGAACACAGAAAGGCAGTAGGGGTCAAAAGAGCAGTGGGCACAGGGGCACTGAAACTGGTGAGTAAAACAGACAGAGGCCTTCATCTCACAGATGTCATGCCAGGAAATACGTGCAGTCCATAACACCCGTAGCTGCACTTCTGCACTTCAGCCAGTCAGAGGACTTACATTACAAATCCTGTCGCCCCTCATTTCCGAGCTCTCCAACCACAACGGGCAGCAGTATTATTTTATTAATCCCTTTGTTTCCTATGTGAGAAACACAGCAGTGCTACTTCAGCTGCTGAATGGTTAAGGTTAGCGCCTGGTCTTCTGCTTACTTCCCAAAAACCAGGAGCCCCACTGCTCCCAGGCCCTATTCAAGTCCTAATTGACTGCACAGCTTTGAGCTTTTAAAGCTCTGGCTCTGAAATGCCGCTTTGCTCAAGGGAGGGAGGAAAGGTGGCACTTGGCTTTGTTTATTACAAAGACTGTAACCACAGCAAACGACTGAGGTTTTGCTCCCTTTTGTCTGCAGGAGCCTTATGCAGGTTGGCGCTGGCAGACAACCACGGCCCTGCAAGTCTTCCCAACGTCAAGGATGACAAGGGGGAAAGGGCAGGCTTTTCTCTGCAGATAGCATGGGAGCTGGAGATTAAACCAAATCATACGGGCAGGGGGAAAAAAAAATCAATTAAAAATACATAATTTGGGAATTGAGAGCACAGGAATAATCAGAAGATCCCCAGCACCTGAGTCAGGGCCAGGGGAGACATGAAATCAGGTTTTGAGAATGCACTGATGAAAATAAATTTGGGAAGCCATCCAGAATGGACTCCCGAGGCTGTCAGAGCCCCCAACACGTGTCCAGTTGCTAAACAAAGCACTTAGACATTGAAGGCTCTCTTTGTTTTTCGAGCGTAGGTTCATTTCCCTTTTGCAACACTGTAAGTGGAAAGCCTATTCTGCCTGGAGAACTCAGCCCCTTTGATTTGAGCCTTTCAGGCAGGAGATGCTGAATTTTTAACCACTGCTGCTTGCCGCCATAGCTGCAGCCAACAAAAAGGAATAAATAGTCACAGTGTTTCTGAAAGGAGCACTGCAAACCTCCTTATTCTCAGGCTTGGAGTTCTTCCTGCTGCCAGCTCTGAAGACTCAGACATAAGAGGCACAGAATGGCTTTTACACCTGGCTAAACTTCTACTACAGAAACAAATTTCCTATAGATCATAGATAGAAGAGGGACATGAAGAGGAGTACGGCTCCCAGGGTGAGAAACGTAAACAGGGTAAAAAAAGCAAGTCTGAAAATAGCAAAATCAATACCAGAAGCTTTATGAATAACACCTAACCCAGACAATATTTTATTCACAGGACAAACCAGGTGATCCTCACCAGCTAACCCTACGTGCTCAGAAAGAATCCTTCCAGCACAGGAAAGCAAGCACCCGGAAACGTATCTGCAGCCCACACAGGAGGGCTGAACTGCATTAGAAGGAGGAACAAGAGCATCCATACGGAAAAGGCTCACTCTTCACGACCCAAACCTTCCACAAGGCAGCTCAGTGACAAAGCCTGTAGGGCCCTCCCACACATATAGGGTGAGACTTATCACGAGGAGATTGGCCAAGCTTTGTGCAGCTACTGAAATAAACCCTCTGGCCAAAGGATGTCGAAAGAGAAAGGCACCAATGTCTATTCCTTCTGCAAATTTCATGCCACCTGGCAGAGGTGATTTAGAGTTACCCTCATGCTCTCTCCTCACATACAGCTTCCTGACCTGTGTCATACCTTATGGGGTGATCACCGCAGGTCTTGGGCCGCTCCATGACAGACACCCACTTGTCATCATAGCTGAAAAGGGACAGGTCGAGGTATGGGCTGCCACTGTACGACTGGGCACTGATTGGGAGCTGGCCCAGCAGCCTCCGCACGGCCTCTGTGTGTCCTCCATACTTGGCATTCACAATAGTGTCTTTGAACCTGAAGCAAACCAACAAGCAGGTTTTACTCACAAAGGCCACAGGTGAATGGTACAGCTTTAAAGACAAACAAAAAAAAAGGAGGAAAACTGATAGAGAAGGAAAAACAGCAGCAGTGTAAGAACTAGAACAGCTCACTTCCAAAGACGTATCATAGTGATTCAACCATCAACCAGCTCTGATGACCTTTTTATCCTCCCTCATCATTACTGTTTCTGCTCTGAAAGTCCAAACTGATAGAAGGACAAGACTGCCTATCCACAAGGTCTGGCCTCAGCTGCTCCACAGTACAGGAAATGAACAGGATCAGAAACAGGGAGAGGTGGATTAGCAGCTTATCAGTCAATCCAAGTTTTGCCACGAAGCCTGTAAACAGCATAGGCAAAAGCCAGCGTGTTTCACAGCAACAGTTGAGCCCTTAAGGTTGACTCTAGAATCCCTCCCTCTCTAGCCATTGTGTTTTAAACACGTAGAGGGAGAAACCGGAGATGAGGAAGAACCTTGAAGAGAAGCAGAATGCTCTTCAAAACCACAGTGAGCTCAAAGCTCTTCCAGGTGAAGAGACTAATGCAGGTTGGATTTCTCTTTCCAAATAAAATTTGAGCTTTCCACAGGCAAGAACGGGCAGATCAGCTGCATGAATGTCATACACCACAGACAGTAAACTGTTTCCCTTTGAACAGAAACACTCAGCCAAAAGCCAGCTTGCTGTGTATACAGCATTATTACACTTTGCTACGTAAGTTAAACATTCCTGTTACAGGTTCTTACAGGTGGATGAACAGATTCCCCTCTACATTTCAGCACAGGGCAGAGATTGTTCTCCAGGTGCCTGCAGTGAGCTCCCTCGTTCTTTCTGCCCCCTAAGCAATAAGGATTTTGTGACAGGGAGCTCCAGGATGCTACAGTCAACTTCCTCTCACTTATGGGATGTGAAACTAAAATCAGCCGAAGCTTCACTCCCGTAAGTGACTGCCAAGTGCTTTGGATGATGTCAAACAAGTCACTAGAAGAACAAAACACCCTGAGTCACATAAAAATACATTCCGAGAGAAATAACACACTCTGCCTCATTAAAACCATATTTGACTGTTAAAGAACATTCTGGAAACCCTGGTTATTTTGATATTTTGCTCAGTTTTCACAACAAGTCTAGGCAGATCCATTTCCTTTCTCCAAGCAGAGTTCAACCACAAGCTGTTTACTGCTGTTACAGAACACAGCTTGTTGCACACTAAATTCAAAGAAGGCCACTTGGCAAAATACATCCAATTAGATGATGTAGCATCTTGATAAATCTTATCTACGGGGCCCAAAGCTACTAGGCAGTACTGTTTTAATGACGTCCAGAGGAGGTACTGCTCAAAGAGAGCCAGCAACATCTTGCCCTTAAAATTCCTTTCCCTGCTAAGCACCGAATTGCACCATTGCCTTCTTCCTCCCGGTGTAAAGGCAGATACCGTGCAATACAAGACCAGGTGCACGAGGCTGCAAGATGAAGCAGGTCCCAGCCAGACCCTCGCATCACTCAGCAACTACAGGAGCTGTTTTTCTCAGGCTGGTTATTTGATCTGATGGGGGTGAGCGTGCCTATGAGGTATAAAGCATGCTCTGAATGGCTCACCGGCGCTGGATCTGCCTGGCAAAGTTGTTGCTGGAAGCCGAGCAGGGGAACTGGACCGCCTCGCTGTGCAACGTGGCGTTCCTGAAGAGGTCACAGAAGTTCTCAAACAGCTCCAGCAGCTCATCAGACGTGTTCTCAAACACAGCTATAACCTCCGTGCTCACCATGTTGTACACGACGAAGAAAGAAGGCTGGGGAGAGAGGCAGAGACGGGGGTTAGCCAGAGAGCACAGACAGGGAAGCTGGCCCTTCCTCTTCCCCATGTGAGGCCACAGACCCTACCCAGATGTCTCTGCAGCGCAGGAGAATCCCACATCTTCACACTAATCCATTCTGCTATTCAAATGCCTCAACAAGCACCAAATTATCCACCTGCTTACTGCAATGTCATTATTTATGGGGTAAAAAAAGCCACAAGTGAATGGGCTTCCAATTTTTCTTCTCAAACTGGATGTCAATATTTCTGTTTTCTCTTCCTCTCTGCCCTCCACCAAATCCAAAATGCTTTCTGAAGTGCCAAATTTAATTTTCATTCCTGCTGACAGAATGATTTTAAACCCAGCGCTAGCTGGCAACAAATCATCCTTTCCTTTATGCAGAGAGATTATTTGCTTTCCCTTCTTAATATTTCCAGCACACAGGGATGAGCCTTTTCAGAGCGCTGCACCACTGCCTGCAAAAAGTTGGGCCCTTCTGACACCCTGCTGACATAGAAATGAAAAGCTGAAAGCCATTAACAACTTCTTTTTAATACCATCGTTCTCGTGCAGGAAGGCCCAGGCGCTGTACTGTACACTGGCAATGTCAGTGCTTCACAGCATCAACAAGCCAGAGGAGGAGGAAAACACTGCATTTGTACCAGCATGACTACAACAAAGGGAAAGGACATTCCCATCTCACCAGGAAGGGGCATATTTGGTCCCCAAAGGTAGCTTTTATTAAATAGATTTCCGGCACCACAAAGTCTATCCCTCCTTCAAATGTAACTAATTCACTGGGCATATGCACCTATCTGGGTAAGCCTTCTGCTCATGAACACCGTTTCTGAATGCTCCCATCCCGCTCCCAGTCACTGCTCGGCGATGACGGCAGGCACCCTGCCCACCTCAGCCATCTGTAAATATCACAAGGTTTACTTGTTTTACAGCCCCCAAATAAATTGTGATCCTACAACCCGACCCCCACACGTTCAAATGAAGCACGCCGGGTGAGGTTACTCACTGAATGACTGCCTGAGGAAAGGAAAGCCCTTCTGAAATACAGCTTTGGAGCAGAGAGAAAATAAGAGGAGACAGCAGAAGTAGAAACTATTTACATCTATTAAAGCTGCAGGGAATCTCCTCCAACCTTAAATAAAGAAGTTCCTTTGCCAGATTAACACAGGATGCCCTCAACCAGAGAAATCTTTCTCCCTACATTTTAGCAGCACCTGTGACACAGGCAGAGCACAAGCACTGTACAGAAGCTATTACAAAAATCATAGAGCAAAGCTGGCAAGGCTGAAACACAAGCCAAGAACAACAACCCCCAAACTACACATACACAGCAATACACAGGCGACCTACAAGCGTAAACAGGAACTTCCTCAGCCTCCTTAGCAGAGGAGCCTAAAGGAAGAGAGGATCCTGAAATCAGACCAAACTCATGTCCTGCCCTGATAGATGAAAGAAAAAATGGGAGCTTTGGGTATTCTGTGACCAAAGTGTTCTTCATGAAGCCCTAATGCCAAGACTAAACTCAGGCAGGTCAGGCTGCTCCACATCTGGAATTATCTTCTGAAAGAAAGAAGAAATAAGATGCTTTCCTTCAGCAGAAAATACATCACCTGAAAAACGGTGCAGACAAGCCACAATTTGCATCTGAAAGTAACCTTCAGGTGAAGCAAGTCAAGAACAGGGTGGAGCAAAGCAGGCACAAAAACCTTGGTAACCACAGCAGGGAGCAGAGCTGACACTCCCACAAACATTCACACTGGGGTGGCCTGAGGCTTGGGTCAGGAACACCACTCTGGATACAAGCAACAAGCTACACGCTGCAAGCCACCTCCACAGAGCTTTCATGTTCCTGAGACAGCCGCTCCATTCTACACCAGTGGGTAAAACAGTTTTAGCCTCATTTATTCCCTCCCAAAATAATTACCCCAAAACAAATACAGCAGGGAAATCACAGTTACAAATACTGCCCCTTTCCTTTAGGGTCTAAAGATGGGAAGGATGGGATGGGAAGGATAAATAAGCATCTAGGGAACAACCCGACAAACTTCAGCAGTAGAGATTTATTAATTACTTTTGCCAAATATTCCCAAAACAAACAAACAAACAAAGAAAAGCACAGATTAAAGGACTAAAGTAGGTTAATGTGAAAAATATCCTGCTCAGCTTCACATAGCTCAAGAACTGAGTAACAGCAACAGTGGTGAAAAGAGATGATCAGCACGTGGGATGGCGAAAAGCCTGGAGGGACCCAGCACTGTCTGAGCTACATTTACTCTAATTTGACTTCTTTAGTACTAAACAGAAAGGAAAAGCAATTGGCACATTAGCTAGATTTAAGAGCTGCTACTTCAATTTGGAGAGATCATAAATACTAGCTCTGACAGAAGCTTGAAAGAGTGAGTACGTAGGCAGAATAGAAAAGGTAATTCTGGTGGTGAAAAATGGAGATATTATATTTGAAAAACATGCTTGAAGATGCAGAAGAAAAGGGAGAGACTGCCTCTACAATGCAAGTGTATTACATGAAATAGCAGCTAAAAAATCAGCTGGGGATTTAGGAGGGAAGGAGCACTGTGAAGCACTTGTGAGCATAGGGAACAATCCCTGGAGAAAGGGGACTCAATAATACCTAAGATCTTTTCTGTCTCATTTTCAGTTGTGAAGAACGTGGTGAAACCGTGCGAGCAAAAGACAGTGAAGTTATTCAATACCAAGGGTGTCAAATGTTCACACAAGAATGAAGCAATGGGGTCCTAAACAACTCATCCAGGGAACATTCACAGGCTCAGCGAGGAAATGCTGCTCACAGCACCGAACCTACTTGAGAGCACTTGGCCCCAAGCAACAACAGGGAGCCAACAGGGAGCCTCAGGAGGCAGGCAGTACCTGTGAGGGATCTGTTACCCGCAGCGTGACCACATCTTCACTAGTGTATTTGATAAACAGATGGTTCTCATCCAAAAGCTGCATCTTCCACATGCGGAGCTGCCTCAGCTGATCAAAGTACTGGAAGAACCTCCTCTTTGCTATTGCGCTGCCGTCCTGCTCTGCCCTTCTCCACAGGTACACCAGCAGCCTGTGCTTCAAAGAGTTTATGAAGGGCTCTTTGTAGGGGTTCGCCATCCCTGTCTGAGTGTCCCGCTGCACCTCGGGATACACCGCAGACAGTGTCAGGAGATCATCCTCATAGCAGAAGCGCCCGATTGTCCGCACTTCGATGAACGTCCCCTCGGGTGTCACCTGAAAGACGTGAATAGTCTGCTGCTGCACAGAGAGAATGGCCAGGATGTTCTTATAGAGGTACAGCCCCTGGTTATGAGAGAGGATGACTTTGTCACACTTGAAAGTCCTCGTGTCACAGAGTCTGCCCGTGTGGAGGTCAATGATATGCAGGGAATAATCTTCCAGAGGGGAGCGAGGGTTGGGGGTCACCGACTCGCTGTTGCGATAAACCTCAAAGAAGGGCGGGTGCGGCTCCTCAGGCAGGTAAGCGGCAGAGCCAACGATGACGTACCGACAGTCGTCAGTGAACAGACTGCACTCGCGGTTCAGGTGCTCCCCGTTAGAGGCCACATTGGTGATATGCAGCAGGACGAAGAAGCGCTCAAAGAGCCGCCCTCGGATGTTGACAGATCTTTGGTCGTTGCCGTTAGCCAGGATCTCCCCCTCGTAGCCTTGCAGGAGGTCCTCTGCCGCCTGGCAGCCCTGATACTCTTAGATCTCCAGGGAGGTCTGGTCAGAGGAGAAGGCGATGAAGTAGCGCCCATCAGGGGAGAACTTGCGCAAGAAGCAGGGCGGCTTCTCCACATTGACCACGGTGAAGTTGGGGAAGACGTTCTGGTGGAAGACACGGACCTGGTGCCAGTGGGTGCCAGCCTTGCCAGAGCTGATCCGACGGCGCTCCAGGCGGTGGATGACATTCTGGTTCTGGATGCGGCGGGGCTTGATTGTGGGGGCATCATGGTCCATGGTCAGAGCACTACTTCATCTTCACCCTGCTGCAGATGGCGCACACACTCACTGTGGGACCTCACCAAGACTGCTTACAGAGATGGAGTTGTGGTCAAACCCACAACCCCCTGAGGGTGGGGGCCAGCTGAAAAGGCCTTTGGGAGAGGGAGAGAGGGTTCAGTGGGACATAATTGGTACAGTGGGAGGTACCCAGAGGGAACCCAGCAGAGTGATGGGATCTGCAGAGCTGCCTGCTGCAGAGCAGGGCACAGGGAAGGATCGAGCTGAGGAAGGCAGCACACATACGTGGGTGCCACAGGAATGAAGGGACACTCAAGCACCGGGAAGGGAGTGAGGGCAGCCAGGGGCAGCCTGCAGCTGGGACAGAGGGAGCCCGGGGAGGTGGGCGCGAAAGGATTCCGGGGGGAACGGGTCAGCCTGTGGGCCACCGAGGGGACAGCAGCCTCAAGGAGAAGCCTGACTGGAGGCTGGGGACCGGAGGCCGATCTCCCTCTGCCCCGCAGGAAACCGGGGCTCAGGACCTCCTCGGGGCAGGGAGGAGCTCGGAGCCCTCCGGGCGTGGAGGCCACGGTGTGGCGGAGCCCACGAAGGGTGCAGGCCGCGCTCACCACCGGGACCCGGCGCTAGGCCCTCCGCCGCCGCTTACTCTATGGCCGCTGCCATCTTTCCGCCACCCCACAACGACGCACCGCGACGGCGGCGGCGAGAAGGCGTCACCCTCACCGCCCGCTTCCGCTTCCGGTCGGCGGATCAGTGAGGCGGGGAGCACCAGAGTGTCTGCAGAGCAAGCGACAGCGCGCCCCCTGGCGGAGGGAGGAGCGCTACGGGGCGCGTCCGCGCACAGCGGGAACCGCCTGAAACGTGCCCTGCACCCCTATAGCCTTGCAACGCCAAAATCCTCAACCCACATAAATCCGTGCTCCTATAGTCCTCCACCCATCCTTAACCCCTATAATCTTGCAGCTCGTAAGTGTGCATACCTATAAATCCGCACCCCCATAAATGTGCATCCATTCTGCACCCCCATAACCCTGCACTCCTATACCCCTGTAGCCCCTCACCCCTAGAAACCTGCACACATGCTGCACCTCTATAGCTCTGCACCCTGCATCTCTATAACCCTGCACACCTATAAACAAGCATCACTAAAGCCCTGCACCTATCCTGAAACCCATAATCACACACCTCCATAAACGTGCACCCATCCTCCACCCCTTCAGAACTACATCCCTGTGGCCCTACCAGCCTACATCCATCCTGTTCTCCTATAAGCCTGCACACCCATAAACTTGCACCTGCATAACTCTGCGCCCATAAACCTGCATCCATCCTACATCCCCTAAAAGCCTGCACCCGTCCTACATCCACCCCAGCACCCTCTGCACCCACCCCAGTACTCTCATCCAGACACCTCCTGCACAGCATCCCCAGGGATGCTCTGTGTGTTTTTGGAGCATGCCTCTCTGTCTCATAAACTCCCCAGGTTTGTGGGACAGACAGGACCACTCCTGCCCCTCCAGAAGCCCCTCTGACAGCCCAGGGATGGGGACAGCAGCAGCCAGGCGGTGGCATTAGTGCCACAGAGCTGGAGACGTGCTCATCCACACTGATCACTGTGCTGCAGCCAGCCTTGGGTGAAGGGCCTCAGCCTCATAAAGCACTGAGTGGCACTGCTATCCCCACAAAGCTCTGGGGACATCACCCCATTGGGGGTGGCAGTTAGGTGCCAGGACAGTGGGGACTCCTATATAACCCCAGCACCCACCTTGTGCCCCTATACATGTGTGTGGGAAGGAGGCACCCTGTGAAGCAGAGGAGTGGATGGAGCTCCCTATGGGAACATGAGGAAAGGACCCCACTCTATGGGTCCGGGGGTCTGTGTCCATTTCCCTGTGGTTTTTCACAGCAGGAGACACGATGACAAGCTGAAAATGAATGGCTTCAGCGCTTCTCTTTGTTTCCCTCCCCCCTATGTAATTAATTGGGATCCACCTTAATAGGATAAAACTAAATACCAAAGAGCATCCAACCACACGGCAGCTGGCAGGAAAATAACCGCCCGGCACACACACAGACAGGCAGTTCAACGGACAAAAGAGCCATTAACACAGCAGCAATCAGCGCTCCTGAGCTAATAACTCCATCGCGGTGGCCAGCCCGTGTTGTGGCTCAGGGCAGCAGACCTTTGTGGGAACAGTTTTGTTTTCATTCATCTGCAGGGGTTTGCTGATGGGATTTCAGAAATCTCAGCGAGGCTGGAGGCTGGAGGGCTGGGAGTAGGGAGCTTGGTGGGATGCTCAGTGGGTTCAGATGGGATGGAATTGGCTGGAATTGGGCTGGTTGCTCTGCTTTTAGGAAGGGTTTTGTCCATCCTCCAGCTGCAGGCGGCTTCAAGGTGGGCTGGGGGAAGGCTTTGGTGGAAAGCACACAGAGAAAGCAGGTGAGTGTTGCAGACAGAAGCCTGTATGAGGCTTTGCTCTGAGCCGTCCCATTTGCTGCTGGGGAAGGTGATAATGCCATTCCCAGCACAGCCCATTGGATCTCAGGCACAAACAATGCAGTTCTGCTCCCAGCTGCACACCGTCTGTCCTTTCTGATGGCTGTCAGCATCAGCTCCCCTATGCAAACCATCCTGTTCCACCCCAAAACCTCAAACGTGCCTATGTCCTCATCACAGCTCCCTTGGGATATGCCCCAGCGCTGTGCATATATTTCCCATCCATCCCCATAGCTAGCATGGGGGCTTAAAAAACAATAAGCAGAGCTCATTTGGGATGTTTTGGGTGGTTTACTGAAGCAAGGACCCTTCTGCTGCTATGTACCAAGTGCTGTGGGATGAGCGGGGCTGAGGACTGAAGAAGGAAAGGAAGGATGCACTGCTCCTGCCCTGCCTCACCCCACAGCCCCGGCCATCTCCTCACATGGACACTCGCAGGGAAAGAAAACCCTCTCCAGGTCCTGCACATCGCTGTCCCCTTTCATGGCCCCATCCATGCTGTGCTGACGGAGGAGAAAAAAACAAACCTTCCCTAGGCTTTGCAGAGAGTAAAGTTGGTACAGGTAGCCTTGCTCAAGACTGTGCCCTCTCATAAGGTGCTGTTCCCAAATATGCACAGCTGCAGGCACCCACATGTGATAGGAGAGGTGCTGGGTGCTTTGGGAACCACAGGGAAATCCCTTCTGGAGGTGTTTCTCTGTGGATTGGATCCGGGGGGTTCTTCCAGGAGAAATCTCCAGTGGTGTTTTCCTCACCCTCAGAAAGAAGAAGCCTCTGTGGGGCTTTCCCTCGGGCAAAGCATCCTGTGTGCCCCAAGGAGCAGCAAGCTTCGGCTGGGGACACGATTGGGGTGAGGATGCAGCCAAGGGCTCAGCCCTGAGATGAGGACTCCGACTCCAATTTCTCTCATTTTTCCAAGGAAAAATATAAGATCTAACTCGATATTTAATCCTGCCCCAGGCCTGGGGAGAGAATTCATTCATGTTTACAGATTCGCATGGGCATTCAGGCACCTATTTTTATAAAACGGGACAGAGAGGTCCCCATCAGAGCCCCCGGCTCCTGTTTCGACCCTTTCCAGAGAGCCACACAGGGCCAGGCTAGCAGGATGCTGCTGGGACCACCGCCTGGCATCAGTCCCCCCAGCCTGCCCCCAGCGACTGATCACCGCCCCCAGCACCGTCCCAAACTCTCCCGACCTTTACACAACGCAGAGCCCATGCAGGACCCCGGGCGAGGAGCGCCCTGTGCCACCCGTGGGTGACAGCCCCGTCCCCGCTGTGCCACCCGTGGGTGACGGCCCCTCCCGCTGATGCGCAGTGACATTTGCAATCTGTTGCCATGGGCGCTCGGGGACTTTTGCTGTGGAGGGGGATCGCGCTTCTCCCCCCCTTCCTCCTCCTCTCCATCCCTCCCTCCCGATGACGTCATGGATGACCACGGTGGTGACAGGGCCACCTGTGGGCTGGTGAGGGGTTTAAAGAGACAGTCTGCAGCTGCAACAGGAGCCCTGGCTATTGTCTGCGCACCTGGGAGTGGGGGAACCTGCAGCCCCCCGACCACCCACCCATCCATCCATCCATCCATCCATCCATCCATCCATCCATCCATCCATCCATCTATCCTCTCACCCACCCACCCCTCCATCGATCCCATCCTACCGCATCCCATCCACCCATCCATCCACCCATCCCATCCCACTGCATCCCACCTGTCCCCGTATCCCGTACTGCTCCCGCGGTGCCGGGGCTTTCCGAGCCGGTCCGTGCCCATGCCAGTGCCGACCTCCCACCACCGCAGTGGATCCCCCAAGGTAAGGCTGCGCTCCGTGGCCCCACAGTCCCTCCTGCCTCGCTGCATCCACTCCCTGCAGCCCCGGCTCTGACAAAGGGATCTCTCCGTGCCACCAAGGGGAGGTGGTGGGGACACCCAGCGCCGGGCACCTGCTGCGATCCAGCCCTGGGGATGCTCCTGCTCCTTCAGGGGAGGGCATGGGGATGATTCCAGAAGACATTGCAACCCCTGGGACAACGGGTTTCCACTGTGGGGGCAGAGCCCTGCTGGCACCGAGCGCTGGGATGCTTCTGCTTTGGGCAGCACTGGGCTCAACAGGATCCTATCACCTCCACTCCGACTTTCCCAGAGCACCATTGAATTCATCTCCCATCCCCTCGTCTAGGCACCCATCTTCCTTGTGTGCCACCCTCATGTGGGAACTGGGTGTCTCCAGCGTGGCATCTCCTCGTCCCCAGTACATCCCATTCAGTGTCATGTACCCAGAGAGGGTGCTGCTGGGTGGCGGTGGGTGCTGCAGGAGCCATGGTGCGTGGCAAAGGAGCAGGGAGAGAGGGGCTGCCCATCACCTGAGGGGCAAGGACCAGTCCTCAGTGTCTGTCCCGTGGTCCTCCCAGCCCCAACAGGGTGAGCAGCAGGTAAGTGCCATCGTTCTGGCTGCAGATTTTGATGTCACTTGGATGTGCAGGCAGGGGATGGGGTAGGAGCTCAGAATGGAGATGTGTGCATGGAGATCGGCGTGTCTACTCTCAGGGAGAGGAAGGGTTCATCCCTTCCCATGGGATGTAACCCAGTGGGGACTATGCAGACTGTCCTGCTTCTCAGCAGCTCCCACCAAGGGCTTGTGCAGGTCCCCACATCCCAAGTCCATGGGGGCTGCTTTGGACCCCACCACCAAAGAGCCAGCAGCCTCGTAATGGGAGTGAGGCAACGGGACAAATTCTGTGAGCAGCCCTACACAAGGCTGCCTCTGCTGCCTTCAGCAGACATCCAGGCAGGAACGGATGGGAACTATGCGGGGTAGGGATGGGACCAAGAGATTCTGCAGTCTAGTCTTGAGAAACGGGGCCAAATCCATTGCCCAGCCAAGGAGGAGCCCAGCAGAGAGAAGCTCGCTCCCTGCATCCTGGGATGCAGAGAAGCAATGGTAGAAGATGGTGAGAGCTTGGGCTGGGCCTGGGTTTGGAGTGGAAGAGACAATACCAAATGCTGGGTAGATAGAAACTGAGTGGCAACCCCAAGGCATGGCACCATGGTGTTTGCACATCTGGCCATCCCACAGCGTGGTGCACAGCTGCACCGTGCAGGGAAGGGTGAGACCCCTGGGGAACCCCCATGCATAAGAGGAAGGGGGTGGCATGATGGAGCAGCCCATGCCTGTCCTCCCAGTGTACCAAGCAGCACGGAGGGGGCACTGAACTGCCTGGCTGATCACCCTATGGTGCTGGGGTGCCTGAGGGAGACTCGGGATCATGCATGGTGCATGTGCTGTATGGACATAATCTTAACTGTGCAGGGGGCTGGATTTGAGCTGAAAAGAACCGTGGTCTGCCTAGATGGATACATGGAGCAAGTAGGGGAAACACAACAGGCAGGGAAAGTGGTGGAGTGCAGGCTGGCCAGAATTGCTGATATCTGTAAGAGCCCATTCCAAGTGCAACCCAAAGAGAATTTGTGTCTGTGTGTGAGCACACCCAAATACACATCCGTACACACATGCTGTACCCAAATACGTGGCAGCACTCAGCACATCCGCGCGTCAGCCAGTTCCATCCCACCACCTCCTCCTGCAGACACCACTCCTGCAGAGGGACCCCAGAGTGTGGGTGGCCGATAGTGATGTCGTTGCATGGTCTCATCTCTTCACCCACTTTTTTGTGGCACGCATTGGGCCAGGTGATGCTAAACCTGCAGAGATGGCGATGGCAGTGATGACTGTCCCTCACATCTCAGCCCCCCACGGCATGTGTGTAGCCTATTAACCCCACTAATGACATTGTTTTCTCTCGTCAGGCCTCCCCACGCTCCCGGGGAGAGGGTGGTATGGAGCTCACTCATTGCTGGGCTGCTCTCCTTCTCCAGGGCTCTGTGCCCAAGGCAGGGGTTGGGGCTGCCCGCCCAAAGAGCAGGACATGGTGCGGAGCAGCAGCCGTGGCAGAACATCTCCCGTTGCATGGCCAACGCCATCTCCAGACACAATATCTCATGTCAGGAGCAGCTTCTGTACCCAAACCACCAGGGATAGGGCTGACCCTGGTGTAGATCCTACAGTTCAGACACTTAGGACATTTCCCCAGTGGGATGCTCCGAAGGCAATCCAAATTTACCTAGCCCCCTCCCAGCCAAAACACGCTCGTCTCTAATAGAGATGCTGATTTGGATGCACCAGATCTCATCCCTGCTCTCCTCTCCTTCTCACCGAGCACAAGGGACTGGGCTAAACCTGGGGACTTCGGGGATGCCACGGAGCATCCCCCACCTCCTCCCCATCCCCAGGCCATCTGCCCACACTCATCCATGTTAAACAAACGCTGGAGTCTATTATCGAGCCCTGCCTCCCCTTCCCCCCCTGACAGATGGAGGCTGAGCGCACCCGGAGCCCCGGCCCGCAGCATTCATGTGTGTGAATGAGAAAATTGAATTATTTATGGCCATGCGAATAAGGCTGGCGGCTGCGGAGGCCGAGCGGAAAGGACTCCATTACGCGGCGAGTACCTGTTGCTATGGAGCTGGGGCTTCTTCTCCTCCAGCACTGCCCGCATCCCTGCCTTGTCCCCATCCCTGCCTTGTCCCCATCCCGGCTCCTGTCCCCATCCCTGCTCCTGTCCCCAGGGTTGTCCCCATGGATGATGGTTGGAGCGCGTGTGACCAGCTGTGTGCATTGTGTCCATGGAGTCATCCCACATCACCCCACGTTTCAGAGCACGATGCCTGGGGTGATGTAGGTGTGATGCTGGGGGATGACACGATGCTGGCAGTGGTCCCCCACGTGCCATGGGCTGCAGCACACATTGAAATAACTGGGGAGGGTCGGGATGGACAAAAACATCTCATGGCTGTGTCTGGGCAGAGGGGTGACTCTCAGCGAGGGCTGTGCAAAACTCCCCTTAAATGTCCCTTCCTGGGGGCAAAGGCAGCTGTGAGCTGAGCTCCTCTGATTCCTTCTGTGCCCATTTCAGTGGGAAGAAAAGCAGCTTTGCACGAGAGCTCTCCGAAAGCCGCCTGCATTGCAGCCGCTCCTTGGGGATGCCGAATCCTGCAGCGATGCTGAGAGTTGTGCTGGGGTATCCCCCCTTCTGCTTTCTTCCCAAATCCTCCTTGGCCAAACATCAACATCCTATGGACCTCAGTGCCTCCCTGGGGCCAGGCCAGGCTCCGGGGATAGGATGGTGTTAAACGGTGGTCCCCGCTCCATGCAGACTCCCTCCCCCTCCCAGCTCTGCGAGGCTCTGCAGGGCTAAGAATAGACTCCAGCTCCGCTCCTGGGGCTGAGTGGGCTCTGCCGGGCTCAGAGGAATAAAAAGCAGGGAAACGCTTATTTTAGTCGCTGCAGTCAGCAGCTGTGACTCTGCTATATGCAGGGAGCAGTTTTGTACCGTGTTTACCTAACTGCTGCTGGGAGGCACCGAATTGGAGCATGCATCCTACCCTGAGCCAAATGGATGGCCAAAATCCCTGCCAGCTCCCAGCCTTCCCTTGCAATGCTCCTTCCCTTTGAGCTCCCTTCCATCCTCCTCCCTCCTTCCTTCTCCCACGCTCGGGGGGTGTTTTTCCCCATCTCCTAGCATTCAGCTCCTGCAGTGGTTGGTGGAACTCCATGGAGATGTTTAGAACTTGTGTAGAACATGCCCGTGGCACCCAAGACAGATGGACTTCCATGTGTCCAAGCGAGGGACACAGCTAGGATGCTCCAATGTGGGGCTGGGGGCAGCTCCCACTGCAGGAGAGCAGCCACGGGTCTGCCTCGCACCCATCACCCGAGGGAAAAGCAAGAGAAAGCTAATTGTTACCATGGCTACACCAAGTGGCCTTTTGCGGGAGCCGCATCATTGCTGCTGTCACAAGGTTAAGGCGGTGGGGAGCGGTGGCGGTGGGGAACGGGGAGGGGGCTGTGGGGGGAGATGTGTTTTCTTTGGAAAAACCATGGCAACAGCTATTTCTAAGGGAACAGCTGTGCACAGCGGGGCCATGGGGAAGGGGCTGGGGTGTCTCTGTGCCAGCCGTGCTCTGCAGGCAGCGGTGATGGGACCAGTGGTGCTGAGGCTGGAAGGTGGCTAGGGGCCACAGGGAGATGGAAACCACTGCTTACCCAGAGCAAATACAGCAGGGAACCAGAGCAAATACAGCAGGGAACCAGAGCAAATACAGCAGGGAAAAGCCCCGCTGCAGCCCGAGGGCTGTCAATGAATGGCGTGAAGTTTGCACAACCGCAATGCAAATATTGGTGGAGATTGTAGGCATGAAGTCGACGCCAGAGCCGGTGTGGCTTGGGCTGCTATGATGGTCTTGTGCAGATGGTGCAGCCTCTTGTGATGGGAGCTTCTGGTGATGGGACCTGATGTGCGGAGGACAAACGGGTTCTTTGGGAGCCCTAATGCAGCCACAAGAGTCATAGGGATGTCCAGTAGAGCACTGGGTGAGGAAGGAGCCCAAGCCCATGGGATGCACAGGGTGCGGGCACAAGATGAAGTTGTCTGAGGAACCTGCATCCAGCTTTGCCCTCGCTGTGCAACAGCCAAGTGGATCCAGCGAGAAGATGGTATCAGCTGCAACCTTCATCCTGGCTCCTATCACAACACAGAGCTGGAAATTATCTCTCTTTGCAAGACAGGCTCTTAATTAAGACCATTTCCCTGAAGGAAGCCAAGATGGAGAGCTTCACTTCTCGATATTCCAGTGCTTTCTGGCATTCGTTTCCACACCAATTAGGGCGCAAATTAGTCTGCTGGAGTGCGACTCACTTGCTGCACTCAGGGGAGGCTCTTCAGCACCCGTGCCATCTTCTTCAGGAATTCAGTTCACTGGCACAGCGGCCACACTGTGGACAAGGTAGGGGCAAGCAGGGCCCTCAGGGTATCTTGGTCTGCAGCTGGTGAAAACAGTCCTGTGCCCAGGGATTGGGGTCTCTGTGGGGTCTCCATGAGCTGCAGGCACCTCTCCTCAGCTGGAGGACTAGTGCAACCCTACAGACTGTGGGATCATGGCAATGAGACCAAGCATTAGGACCAAAGAAGCAGCTGGAGAATCAGCAATAGGCATCACAATGGTAACAGAGAGAGGGAAGAAGAGCAGGGACCATGCCACCTCAACCCTTCTGCAGAGCTGTGCCTCTCCAGTACCGCTGGCAGGGAGAGGCATCTCCAGTTACCTCCTCTTGTGATGAACACTCCCAAGCCACAATGCTGTCAGAGAAGCAGGGCTCTCAGTACAACCACAGCTGCTCATTTCTGGGGTTGGTTCATGAGCATTCAGTACAGTCTCTTCCAGGTTTACACCTTTGTCCCGGCCATTTGACAAAGCTCTCTTTGTGAAGAGGGCATTGAGGATGAGATGCTTTGCTTTGCACCCTGAGCTTCCTCATATCCCACAGGCATGGCCACCCCTCAGCAGATGGGACAAGAAGCCCCCCTTGTCACTCCTGCTCTTCCCCTTCCCTCCTGCCCAACCAAGCAGCACAAGAAACCCTGTGAGGAGCTGCCTGCTCCAGGGGCATGCCCTCCTACCCCCCATTAGTCAGCGGTTGTCTTAAGCACTGAAGCATTTGTAGCCTTATTCTTCCTAATCCTGCCTAATGTAGCTGTGGCTGTCCTCATTAGCCACATAATTGTCGAGCAAACACAAAACAGGCCCTGACACAGTCGAAGGAAATTGGTTTAAAAATACAAACCAGCATTCTCAGATGTTTTCATAGGGGGCCCTTTTATTTATTTGCATTCACACAGCGTTGTGTGGAATGATTAAAAAAAAAAAGACTTTTCCTCCAGATATGTTTTTCTGCTTTTTTTTTTTTTTTAAGATTGCCTTATGACAAGGTGAGCTTGAAACGCCACAGGGGAAATCCTTCTTGGTCACTGTGCTTGGTGGAGGACAAGCGCATCTCCTGCTGCTCTCCCCTGCCACACAAAGGGGTTTCCAAGCACAGAAGATGGCATCACCCATCCAGACAAACATATCACTCAGAGGTGTGGTTGCCCAGGGAGAGGTTTTGCCATTCCCACCTCCCAGCTATAGAGTCCATGAATTTCAAAGGGTCTCCATCCACTTCTGACAGCAGATGACGGGGCTAAGTTAATTGAGGCAGCAGTAAGAAATCTAATTAACCTGCAGTATGTTGTTTAATTTGTGCAAAGTTGTTGTGGTTACTCAGCTATAAACTCCATTCCTGGTCCTAATGACAGCGACTCACATGGCAGCAGCAGAGCATCCTGGTGGTGGGCAGCCACCTCGTGCTCACCCTTGCTGGTGCCCTCAATTAAGCACGGAGCGTTCCAGTGGTTGCCTCCATCTGCTTCTTCCATGGCATTTGAGACCCTTTCCTAGCTCCAGCCTTTGGAACAGCCACCTGCATTGCTTCTCCACCTGCTCTGGCATTCAGCACCATTGCACGGCTTCCAGAAACCAGCCTTCATGAGCTGGTGGTGTCAATCTGTTGATTGCACTGAAGTCCAGGAGATGGGCTCAGATCGCTGAGTTCCCATCGCAGCTCTTAGGCTGTAATTACGTTCAAGTCTCTCTGCTTCAGTTATTTCTTCTTGCTAATGCTTGGAGCTGCTGTACTGCTCTTTTCTTCAAGGCTGACCTCCATGTAGCTTTCCAGAAGAGAGCCAGGCCTGTTATTTCAACCAATTCACAAACCATCTCCCAGAGGTCAGTTGCCCATTACATGACTTTTTGAACAGCAGGAATTTGCAGGGCTGCTGGTGCCGAGCTCTTTGTGTTGGCTGGGGGAGAAGCAGAAGGAAAAGGACGGACGCCGCATGGTAGCATCGCTCCCTGGATTCACCTTCCCCAAAGACCCTGGACCAGCCAAGAGCTGACCACAGCGCTAAGCCTCAGCACCTCCGTAGCCTGCAGGACACCCTTCACATCGAAGGATGGAGAAGCTTTTAGCCAGGTCCCAAAAGGCTATCAGCTGAGTAAAGAGATGAGGTTTGCCACGAAGAGGGTTCAGAAGGTGATCCAACTCCAGGATCCCCCAACGCTGAGGCTCTGCAGTTCAGTGCACTGAAGTGCACTTGGATGATGCTCCAAGCACGCTGGGGATAGGAAACACAAGTCAGGATGAAATTCCTAGCAAACAGCATTCCCAGTAAACAGCATTCCAAGCAAGCACATGGGTGCACCAGAGTCCCAACATCCAGAGCTGCAGCAGCACCCTGAGCAGCGCAGCACACACAGAGGGAATGCTTTTTTTATTTGGGGAATCCCATTGCCTGGATCCTCCTGAAGTTTTAGCACTGAAAACAGCGCTGGTTGGTGACATCGAGCCCACACACAGCCAAACTCTGGTAGAGGAAACTCGGGCAACGTCGCTTTGGAGGATGCAGCAAAACCAGGTCAGGGTGTTCCAAAGGGTGAGGAAGAGGAGCTCAGTTTGGGGTTTTTCTTCCTATTTATTTATTTATTTCTAAAGTATTAAAAAGTGGCAGTGCTAGCGAAGGGTAATTATCCCTCTGTTCCAGCTGAAATACAATTAAGGCAGCTCTCAACGAGCCCCCGGGATATTGTGGTTTACTAATTAACAAGCGGATATGCTGTGGCCCCTGTCATGGCAATTACAGCATGAGACAGGCTTCAGGAGCTCTAATTACACGTCAGCCCACGACACACGCTGCAATACAAATTAACGAGGGCTGGGGCTGGTGATGGAGGGAGTTCATCCAGAGAGGGGCTGGGAAGGGATTGGGGACAGGGATGGGGACAGGGAACTTGGTGCGGTCTCCCATCCTGGGGGAGCAAATTGGGGTGACACTGCTGCATGGCGGTGGCACACAGGGATGTGGGAGCCTTGAGAGAGCTTCGCTTTGCTTCTGCAGCCTGATGAGTGGCATTTTGGATGGCTGCAATGAATAGCAAGTATCGCATTTTCCATCATTAATTCCCAGACCAATAAAGCCGCTGTTGAGAAGTCATATGGGAAACACCCAACAGGGCTTTGGCTGCTGACAAATAACTCGCATGGCTCCCTGAGCCAAGAGGAATTTTTCTGACAAATTGTTTATCAGGAAAAGTGGAGTGGCCCCAGGTTGAATTCAATGGGTATCTTTGGCCAGCTATAAAAAAAGTAATAATAATAATAATCAGGATTTTTGTAAACCCGACTCGATACCGTTCCATTTTAAAGAAAAGTTTCCATTCAGAACGTATTACAAAGACGTAATTAAACAGAGATGCGCACCTGAAGAGGACATTTTGTTTCTGACAGAGCAAGATGACATTTATCAGGTGCTGCATTTTAGGAAGGGCAGTCTCACAGGAGAGGGATGGGGGACGCAATGGGGATGCTGGGGTGCTCTGGTAGGACCAGTGGTGCAGCACAGGGACACTGGGATTGTGAGCTATGGCCCCTCTAGGAGCACCTCCTTGCTCACCCATGCACAAAGCATAAGAAAGAATGACAGAATATCCCAGGTTGGAAGGGAACCATAAGGATCACTGAGTCCAACTCCTGGCTCTACGTAGGACAACTCAATGAAGAGCACAACGGGGGGGGATTCACAGCAGATGGATGACTTGCCCAGAGCTGTGGGTGCCCCATCCCTAGAGATGCTCAAGGCCAGGTTGGATGGGGCTCTGGGCAGCCCTAAGCCATTCTGCCATTCTATAATTTCTAGTCAAGGGTTTGGGGCTGGGTGCACCTAGATGGTCAGGACCAGCATTCTGGGGAGGAAGGAGGAGGAGGAAGAGAAGAAAGGGTGAGAAAGGGGGAAGCTGAGCCCATCCCCACACCCAGAGCACAAAGTCACTGGAGGCACCGCAGCTGCAGAGCTATGGCAGCGGAGGGCAGCACCACCTTGTGCCTAAGTCCCAAAATAGATCTCATTAACCATCGCAATTAACACTAGACGGGCCCTCTCTCCTCCCTGCCACCCCAGCCAGGGCCATACATAAAAATAACAGTTTATTACACAGCAGGCACAGCCTGGCTTATCGCCACAGACAGGAAATTGCTGCGCAGAAACTGCACGTTTCACTTTTAATAAGTTTGGCAATAAAACGTCTCATCAAACGAGGCCATGACAGAGCTATAATGAAGCCTCCGTGCAGCCCCTAATTGCTTACTGCTCTCCTGGGGGTGAGCCAGCAAGGCGGGGTGGGCTGGGTTTGCTTTCCTGC
Source organism: Pavo muticus (assembly GCA_016647715.1). Lineage (NCBI taxonomy): Eukaryota > Metazoa > Chordata > Aves > Galliformes > Phasianidae > Pavo > Pavo muticus. The sequence goes on along the minus strand of JACDJE010000002.1, from coordinate 2,876,624 downwards.
TGCCCCATGGTCCCATAGCAGCATCACCCTGAGCTCCCCACCCGCTGTCCCCATGGCTATAGGACGTCCCCAGCCCCGGGGAGAGGGCAGGGAATGGGGACAGCCAGCAGCACGCAGGTGGTTAATAGGAGAAACAGAGATGCGTTGGGGCTGGGATCGGGAAATGAGGCATTTTGGAGTCTCAGCAGGGATGTACTGGTGCTGGCAGGGGTCCTGGCCGGGCGAGCAGCTTTGTTCATCTCAGCATCACTCTCGGGGACTTCACCTGGAATTGCTGATCCGCATTCATAAACATGATCGCATTAATTGGCCGCCGCTGCCGCCTCCCAGTGCAGGGACTTGGCGTGCGCTCAGCTCCCATCCCAAACATCCCATCCGTATGCCTGCAGCCACCACACGCAAGCAGGGACACGGCTGGGGACGGGGGAGGACAGAGGACAAACGCATCTGTCGGCCCGCAGCCACCCATGGGCACCCTCTGCAGGGCCCCACGTTAGACATAAATCACTGAAATCCTCTCCAAGGGATCCAGATCTTTGCAGAAAGCCCTGCAGGCACGGGCAGGGACGGTGAGGGGCAGACACAACCCAAAGGCTCTTCTTGCAGGTGCAGGAGGGGGACACAGCAACCCGGTGCTCAGTCTGAGCCCAGGCTTGGAGCAGGGCCAGCCTCGTACATTATTCATCCTGCACATTCACCCTGTCACTCACTCTGTGATCCGCCCCGAGTTTTACTGATTTTGTTATTATTTCCAATAGCACAAATGCTGCAGAAACGTCCCTGGGCTCCGGTGTGCTCTGCATGCACTGCAGCACTGCGACACCCTGAGCAGTGCCAGCAGCACTGTGCCCCACACCACTCTTCTCCAAGGGAGCTCCCCTCGGCACCTCCCTCCCACCTGGCTTCTCCCTTGTATTGGACGGTCCTTTTTGCCCTTTTGCAACTCTTCCTCCCTCTGTGCTGTGGGGTGAGCACAGTTCGCTGCTAACCCAGGGTCAGTGGGATCAGAGGGGCACTCAGTTGGATCAATTTAAAGCAATTCTGACTTTTCTGACTTCGATGGAGACAAAGGGCACTGCTATTAGTCTGCAACCTAGCCTGTAAAACCAGAAAAAAAAATGCTTTTCTTTTCCTCTCCAAATGCCCTTAATGCTCTCACCAAGGCTTCTGCGTGAGCATGAGGGTACTAGGGCAAAGCCCACACATCCTGCAAAGCACGGAGCATGGGAAGGTGCTGGCTGAGCACAGGCTGCAGCAATGGATGGTGATACTGGGGGAAGCCAAGGCTGAGGTGGCTCCTGTGTACAACAGCAATGTCCGAAGGAGATGCCATCAGCCACCTCACTGACAGGCACAGGGGGATCCCGGTGCTCCAGCCTCAACCAGGGATCCAGCAGCAGAGCCCCTGGGGCTGCAGCTTGTGCATACAGTGCCATGGGGTGAATATAGAGCTGAGAGACCCCAAAAGCTCCAAGGAGCCAACCCCAAGAGCTGCACTGCACTTCCACCAAAAGTAACAGAGCTGAGCAGAAATCTCTGCAAAAACACCTGCCCGGGCTCCCTAACAAGTCGTGCTGGGACACTCCAGCTGCTCTCATTAGGGGGAATTAATTAGCTGAACAGGTGGGACAGAAGAAAGGGAGGCAAAACACGAAGGGATGGGTTTGAGGAAGAGGTTTGCTAGCCGGAAGGAAAGCCATAAAAATACAAGTAAAAATTAAATGTGATTTCAATCTTACCTTTTCCAACTGGGCAGAACAGAGCAGAAAAGAGGTAGGGCAGAGGGCGAGGACACTCATCCTGCACCCCCACAGTGGTGGGTGACATCTGCGCGGTGCTCACGGGACGAGGATGGCCGCGGTGCCCTCTGGAAGACTAGTGATTTTGTTGTTGTATGGCTCATCCCACCACAACAAGTCACAGTCTGCCTTAGGGCGCACGGTCTCTCCGGCGCCGCAGGAGCCTCCCAGCCCCATGGCGAGGACGGTGGTTGGGCTGCTCCTGGATCCTTCCCCACTTCTGATCACCTCAAACGTTGCTTTGGTGAAAACCCAGAGCAAAGCAACGAGAGGTCGGTCTGAAACAACACTGCTGCTGCAGCTGGAGCTGCCCCACCGCTGGGAGCTGCCCCCAGGGATGTGCACCCCACGTCACAGCCCCTCAGCTCCGATACCGTCCCCAGCAGCAGCTCCCTGTACTACAGCCCTACGGTCAAGGTACCCTGTAGCCAAACAGAAGCACAGAACGGTTGGGTTGGAAGGGACCCTAAAGTCAAGTTCCAACTCCCTGCCATGAGCTGCTTGGCACCCACCAGACCCGGCTGCCGGTGCCCCACCCAGCACGGCCCTGTGCACCCCCAGGGATAGGGCACCCGCAATTCCTATGCAGAACGTTCCAGTGCGCACATTACCCTGAGAATCAAGAACTTCTATTTAAGCTGGAGCATCCTACAGCTGGCATACACTATAGCCAGAGCATCCTATCACCAAAGCACCTTATAGATAGAGCACCCCATAGCCCGGGGCATCCTACAACCAAAGCAC
>JACDJE010000002.1:2785946-2873687 GCA_016647715.1 Pavo muticus | reverse complement strand
GTTGGGTAATGGGGAGGGTAGGGGCCTGGCAATTAGCAGACAGGACCTTGGGGGGTGTGCGGTGATAGGGGGGTGGGAGGGACAGCGGGGCTGGAAACGGGATAGGCAGTCAGAGAGTGTATTTAGGGAGGAGGCCCTGTTCCGGGGGTTCGGGGCACTCACTGCCCCGTGCTTCCCGCAGGCATGTCTCCAGGAAAAGGCCAAATGACCCCGCTGCTGCTCCCCAAAGCCTCTGTGCCCACCCCAAAACGCACCCATGGTCCCGCCGGGCCCCCCAGCCCCCGGATGACGCCGCAGGGTCCCGGCAGCAAGAAGAGGAGCCGCAGGCACCAGCGCTTCATGGAGCGACGGGCACTGCTGGAGCGGAGGGGGCTGCTGAGACCCCGCCGTCGGTTGGGCACTCAGGGACCCCCGGGTGGGCTCAGCAGTGTGACACCACGCGGCTGGAAGGTCTCCAAGCTGGGGCTCTCCGTGTCTTCATCCACCTCCCCGGACGGCATCGTGGGCCGCTGCACCGGGACGTCCACGGGTAGCACCATCACGGGGGTCCAGCCGTGCCTCCCGCGTCCCAGCAAGTACGTGGCCATTGACTGCGAGATGGTGGGCACGGGCCCGCGGGGCAGGCAGAGCGAGCTGGCACGCTGCTCCATCGTCAGCTATGACGGGGACGTCATCTATGACAAATACGTCCTGCCCCTGCTGCCCTTCGTGGACTTTCGCACCCGCTGGAGCGGCATCACCAGGCGGCACATGGAGAGCGCCATCCCCTTTCGGGCCGCCCAGGAGGAGGTGAGGTCCTGGCACTGCAAGAGTTAAGGGCTGACGTTTGGGTTTTTGGCAGCCTTGCACAGTGAGTCTGGTGTGTGATTTCATGGAATCGTTAAGGTTGGAAGTGATCACTAAGATCACCCAGTCCAACCCCAGCCCACCCCCCCATGCCCGCTAACCACATCCCTCAGTGCCACAGCTCCATGTGTCTTGAACACCTCCAGGGACGGTGACTCCACCACCTCCCTGGGCAGCCTGTTCCAATGCATCATTGCTCTTTCTGAGAAGAACGTGAGCTCAGTAATGGGGCTCACTTGTTGCTTCTCACTCCTTGGAAACTGAGAAAAGTAGACCTGAAGAAACTGTATTGAATGCAAAGCGGTTTATTCTATACTTAAAGTGCTTCATCTAACCCCCTCTGACGCTTCCAGATCCTGAAGATCCTGAAGGACAAGATCGTGGTTGGACACGCCATCCACAATGACTTCCAGGCCCTGAAGTACTTCCACCCGAAGGAGAGGACGCGGGACACCAGCCGTATCCCACTGCTCAACCAGAGGGCTGGGCTGCCCCCCGGGACCAATGCCTCACTTAAGAGCCTGGCCAGACACCTGCTGCAGAAGAAGATCCAGGTGAGACCCACGGACCTTGAGGGGAGGAGGGGGATCCTGGTTTGTACAAGCTTATGGGGCCAGCCTGGTCCTGGATCAGTGTGGGGAGGCAGAGACAGTTGCATGCATCCCTTGGTGAAGAGATACGCTCACCTCTTAGATCTGTCCAGTGTTGCATCCAAACCCTCAATTCTTGTTCTTAAGACAAGCCAAGAGTGATGATCCTTATGATCCCTTCTAACACGGGATATTCTGTGATAATGTTTTATTTTATGATTCTAAGTGCCGTGGGTGTTTTTTGCCGGCCCCTTTTCCCTAACAATGCTTCTCCCCTTCGTTCAGGTGGGCTGCAAAGGGCATTCATCAGTGGAGGATGCGCGGACGGCCATGGAACTGTACAGACTGGTGGAGGTGCCGTGGGAGGCAGAGCTGGCTCGCAGCCAGCCCCCCCGGCCCCCCAGCCCCACAGACCCCACCACCGACAGCCACCAGTACATGGATGACCAGTACTGGCCCCAGGACCTGATGGTGGGCACCCTGTGACCAGGGACAGCGCTCCATCAGTGGTGTTGGGGACATCCCTGTGCCTTCACCTCTGAGGTGTGGAGGGACACGTAGGGTCCTGGTTCCACCCTGGAGCAGCACAGCAGTGGAGTGGGGCTCTTAGGGCACCTCCGATGCCCTCTGAGGGAATGCCCTCCCTGGTGTCATCTTGCTGCTCATGGTGGGAGAGCTGAGGCAAGTGGTTTCTCTGAAGGTTCTGTGGTCCATGCTGTGCACTGTGGTCCTGTGACAGCAGTTCAGAGCTGTTATGCTGCTGCCTGGTTGCTGCAGAGCATCCGGGGTTGGTGTTACACCACCATTTTCCTCCCTGTATTCTTTGCACAGTGAAGCCTGGAAAGGAAGTCCAGGTCTAATCAGTTTCTACATCCCATGGACAATAGCTTAGAATGCACTTTGTCATATTTGTCCAATTCTGGATTAAAAATGATTATTGCAAAAGCCTTCTGCGTGTGCTGGTGTGATTGAGTGCTGTGTTCCTGCACTTCCAACTCACCTGACTTCAATGTCTCTTCGGTGGCCTGATGGTGGCTGGGATAAGCAAGTCCTGGTGCTGGGTGGTCCCATGGGGATGGTTCCCTCTTCTCCAAGACTCCTGCAGGGATGTCTGCAATGGGTGGCAGGGAGGGGCACCAGATGGGCTCAGCCAGGGCTGGGGAGTCCAGCACGCCCAGCTGTCTCTAGGTCCTGTCTGGTGGCACTATGGTGGAGGGCTGGGTGTTTATCAGCCGTGACTCATCCTGCACAGCAGTGGGACGCAGGGAAGAGACAGGAGCAATTAAAAAGAAAAAAAAAAAAGCACAATCAGAAGAACATTTCTAAAGTCTCAACCAATATGTGAATGCAGCAGTGCAGTCCCTGAGCAAGCATTGCTTCTGAGCTGCAATTCCCAGCTCTTGGAGAAGGTGGGACACAAACTGGGGTCGGGATGGATTTCCTTTGGCTTAGAAGGGCTAAAAATGTCTTGTTGTGCTGGGAAGCCCACGAGTCCCCAAGGCACAACTGCAGTGATGTGAAGGAGAATCCCTGCAGGTCCTTTGGGAAAGCTCCAGGAGGGAGATCCAGGCAAGGAAGCAAACCCTGGGGTAGATGATAGCTGCTGACATCAGGTTTGCTCAGAGTAACGTGAATGGCAGTGTTCCCCCTTTCTTCCACCCAGTGAACCGATCAGAACTTAATCAGGATTTTCACGGATGTTTGTGAATATTCACCTAAATGTCAGGGAGCTGCTGGTGTGTGCTGTGCCGTGCTGTGCTGTGCTGTGCTTTGCTGTGCCACCACCGCTGGTGCTGAGCATCTTTGGGCAGGCAGAGCAGAGCAGAGCAGGAGCCAACTCCAGGCAGCTCCTGGGTGATGTTACTTTTCGTGACAGTTGGAGACAGGGCAGAAAAGCCGTCTGTTGTTTCGACGACCCTGAATAATGATTAACATGAGCCCACGAATCCAGCAATGGGAACTCAGGGCTTTTTTATCAGAGGAAAAACGTTGTCAAATGAGTTCTTTCAGGCAGCTGCAGGAGCAGGTAACTGATAAGCTCGTCATTGGAGTGGGGCTGAGCCAATGGGAGCCGATGGCGACGGCTTTTTCTTCTGTCTAGCAACAGCTTCTCCCCGAGCAGCAGACAACAATTGGAGCCGCTGTTATCGAGCCCTCCCTTCCCCGCCATCTGGCTGAATGGTGCTCATCATCAGGGACCCTCCGAAATTGAGTCTAGGGTGGGTTGTCCCATTTCCTGCATGGTTTTGGTGGTTTTGGTTGGGGACTTTGCAGCCCTTGAAGCTGGGGCACCTCTGCCTTGTGTTGGTTGTGTGGCTGGAGATGCTGAAGGCTGCACCTTGGGCTCTGTTCCTTCTGCATGGCCGTGGGATGCCCATAGGGTGGGTGTTTGGTACACAACAGCACTTTGAGCAGGAGACCTCCAGGGATGTGTCTCTCACTCCATACAGCAAGTCACAGTCCCCAGTGTGGTCATGGTCCCCAAGTGTGGTCGTGCCCGGAGCGATGCGGGTACCAAAGAACAACCCCTGTCCAAGGGCAGTTTGTGCTGGGGCTGCTTTGCTGTGGGGACACAGAGGTGATCTGCCCCATTTGCGGCCATTCACTGGAAACTAAGCTGGTTTGCAAAAGGGGGGAACCATCTTGCCTGCACCCCGAGCCCCAGCATCACCCTTCTCTCCACCCGCAGTGGGAATTACAGGGCAGAAAGCTTGCCGCCTGCTCTAAATTAACATCTCCAGAGCCCTATTAACCTACCTGGCCGGAAGAGGCAAATAGGTGCGATCCAGCAATGAATAGGCACATCTGCGGGTCGCTTAGCACTGAGCTGCGGGAGGGGTGCGCGGGTGCCGATTGGCTGCAAAATCCCTTCCCTGCCAATGCAGGGACAAGTGTGGCCTAGCAACAGCTGTTCCCTGATGAAAAACAAGCCACTTCAGCTCGGCGACTTGCTGCAGAGGAAAGGAGACTGCACCGCTCCCTGCGCCCCATCTCAGCAGGCAGCCAGAGCCCTGATCCCGCAACCCCGATCCCACACACTGGAGCTGTGGGGTGCACGGGGTGGGCTTGCTGTGGGTACAGCACACACAGCGCTAGGAAGAAACCCTCCCAGTGTTGGGGCTCCCAGTAGTGCAGTGGGCTCCCAGCGAGGCCCCAGTGGCAATAGGTACATCTCTGAATGAGTGCAGTGATTTCTCCTCTGGTAGCAGATGATGAGAGCTTTAAGCTCTGCACCATCCTTGTGGTGTTTCAGCCTGCTGTTCCCCATCCCCGCTCACCTTGTGTGCAGATGTAAGAGTGCTGAGGGTGGTTTTTTTCAATTTTCTGAGTCCAAAGTGGGGGTCGGAGCTGCCTGGAGGTCAGGGCCATCCTCATGGGAAGTGCAGAGAGCATCAGGAGCACTCCTCTCTGGGATCCCCTCGCAAAACTATTCATGCATGAGCCACCATACATTTGTTTCTTTCTCCAAACTAGATAACAGCAAAATGTCGTTGTCTTCCCAAGGCCATCGAGCACAGGGCAGAGCAGCAAGCGTTAGTGTTTGGAGGGCAGCAAGACCCTGTTCTGAGCACGCGTTAACAGTAGCGTGCTGTGCGATGGACGGAGCGCAGCGAAGGTTCCTGTAGGTGCACGATGGGGCCGGGCATCACAGAACCATAGAATCACTAAGGTTGGAAAATACTGCTGAGATCACCCAGCCCAACCATGCCCTCATCGCCACGGAGTAGGCTGGAAAATAACCGGACCGGAGAGCGAGGAAAGCAAAAATGTGCTTCTGCCCTCTGGGCTGAGCCCCCCGAGGACACCCCCGGCTTTTCTCCACTCCTGCCCGCCGCGGGTGCGCGCAGTGCCGGCGTTCACTAGGTGGTGCCCTCGGGCTGACGATGTCCCAGCGCCGTGGGGATGGGTTTGGGGAAGGTCACAAGCTTAAAAACTCCCAACCTCACAAACCCCAGGTCCCTCCACTGGGGATGCTGTTTGTGGCTAAATGATACCCAGCCTCGGAAGGACACGAGTCTGTCACACATCTGGTACAGGGCGCATCCTTTCCCACTGTCTCACCCTCAGGAGCACCAACACTCCCCGATTTCAGCCCAGCAAATAAAAGCCCGTGGTTTTCCCTTAAGTACAGTGTCAGGAAGAACCAACCGTCCTGTCATCTGTCTTTGTGTCACCTCACAGCATCCTCCTGTGAAGGATGATAAAGGGTTGTGTTTGCAGCGTGCGCTGCCTTTGGCATGAATGTGCTCTCCATGTTGGGCTGTAGCTCAGGAGAGAAAACTCAGAGCAGAAAAACAAGCCTCTCTACCTGGCTGCTTGTGCAGGTGAGTTCTCACTGATGGGCTACAAAATATAAAAACCCACCTGGATTTGATGTGCTTGGACAGATTTCCCAAGTGCACTAGATGTTTAACAAGGTACGAATTCGGGAATTCATCGGTCAAAGGAACGTGACCACATGAAGGGGTCAGTGGGGATTTTATAGTCATATGTAAGTTTGGAAGGAAGCCTCCTCACTGCTGCTTTTCTTTGCCTCTCACCAACATCCCCAGTGTTTCAGTGCGAGGCAGAAGCCTTTCCCAGCAAGAAGGAAGCACTGAGCACCTGATCAGCTGTAGGTATCCCTGTTCGGTGCAGGGGAGTTGGACCAGATGGTCTTTACGGGTCCCTTCCAGGAGCTGAGGCCATGCACTTCCCATCTGACGCAGGGAAGCCCCGCGTGACAGCTTTGAGATGGCAGATCTGAGGCACCGAAAGCACCTGTAGGATTAAAGCACCGAACCGCAGCTTTGAGAGCACCCTCAGCCCCTACAGGATGAACAGCAGCTGTCCCCTTCCTGACACCCACATCCCTTTCAGATTGTGGCTCCTATCCCCACTGCTTTAAAGAGAGAGGCAGAGGAAGCATCGCACAGCGAGGAGCAGGTGAGCATGCACGTCCTGCTGCTGTTCATTAAAAATAACTAATAATCTCATTTTTTTTCCAGCTCAGAGAAAGCGCTGTGTGTAAGTAGATAAGAGGCTTACATACCCAGGAGGCTCAATTAACGTTCTTAGTTCACGTGGCCCCAGGTAGAGGCATTGCTGACCCTGGGCTGCTGCCGCCGACTGGTTAAGGAATAGTTTTCTTTTAAGTCTTCATAATCAGAGGACTTCTTTTTTAAAGGTGTTTCCAGCACTCCTCACCTCTGCAGCACTTCAGTGTTTTCCCTGACTTTACAGGTACTGCTCGTACACCTGCAGCCTAATACAAACTACTTCTCTTCCTTCCCCTATTACCCAAATCCTTAAACAAAAAGGATTTTTCCTTCTTGGAGACAGGTGGAAGCTTGAGCTGGGAATGTGTTTGCTTAGGGATGCTGATGTTCTTGAGATATTTGGGCATAGCCATGGCTGTGAGCTGTGCTATGGCGGTGTTGATGGTATGGGTACAGTGCTGGCATGGAGAGCTGTAGGCACTCAGAGGTGCACCTGGGGCACGGCAGGATGCTCAGGGGAGCTGACCCTATTCACAGATGTTCTGGAATACATACAGAAGCGCACAGTGCTGGTCTGAACACCGCGTGCCATCCCAGGGCGAGGTGCTCGCTGTCCCTGAGTGCGGGACGCGCTGTGCTCCCAGATTCATCCTGCGTGTCTGCTGTGAACTGCTCTGAACCCACAGCACATCCCTTCCCCTCCTGCCCCACTCCTCTCTGCCAGCTTTCCTCTGGGGCTGCACGGTGTCTGCAAAGGACAATGCGAGCCAAGCTCTGCTGGCTGTTAAGATGGGGAAGACTTCAACAGCATCTGCACTAAATGGATGAGAGAGGACGAAGTGCTCTCTCTGCTTCTGAAAGGGCCATTTAATTCACTTTCGCCCTCTCCCCCCTCCCCTGGACCTCCCTGGCATGCAGGACACAGGGACTTTTATTACACCGCTGCAAACCTGGAAGGGGACTGATCAGTTCTATGCCTGTTCCACGCCTTGCAGAGTGCTGTCTCCTCTGTTGAGCCACCAAGCTTACGTGCCTGCTGCCATGCACACACTGCTGCGGCACCAGGACAGCTCCAGTGGTCCCCAGAGCAAGATGTGCAGCTTTGCAATGGGAAGGGGTGCTCTTGGTATGTGTTTTAGAGGGACCTTGCAGAAGCCCTGGACCAGGCTCTGAGCACCTGATCAGCTGTAACTTTCCCTGTTAATTGCAGAGGGCTTGGACTAGGTGGCCTATAACGGTCCCTTCCAGCTCAAACTATTCTATGGTTCTGTGATTCTAAGCTCTCATAGGGCAACAAGGTGACCATTAGGTGTGCAGGATGCTCTAGGATGGGGCCAGGCTTGGTCTCTCCTCCCTGCTGTTCCCTCTCTGTTTCCATACTGGGTTCTCAGCCTGCCTCCCTCCAGTCCTGTGCACTGAGTGCCTGCTGCAGGACACAGCTGCTCATCAAAATAGCAGAAATTCCAGGAATAGCTGAAATTCATTTGGCTTGTTTCTGCTGGGGATGCTGCAATCTGCCTCACAGTGGATTTGTCCCACAGACTTCCTCGCCTTGAGTTTTCCAAGGCAGTGCAACCCAGCTGGGCTGATATATGGAGTGCAGCGATGGGAGTGAGTTTGCCTCAGCTGCAGCTCTATGGGGCTTTCCCCAGTGCAACAGCCCCAGAGGCAGCAGCAGCACAAGCAGCACTGCTATGGCACTCAGAGCACAGCAGCACTCACAGCTCTGCAGCGGTGATGTGCCAGCTGCAGATAGCTGTAAATCAGAGAGGCCGAATCTTCCCCCAGAGCAACCAGCTGCAGAACTTGCTGGCTTACAGGCAAACGGCAAGGGAAATGCTAAGCTGCTAGGGTGGGGCTGTCTCCAATTTGCCGACCTGTTGCCATGCAAATGCAACATCTGGATTTTCTTTTGTTGCTCTGACACTGCTTTTCCAGCAGACAGATGCCCAGCATTCTGCCTTCCTCCAGGGCCCCACCTTTCCCAGCACTAATCCCCTGGCAGCCACACTTCCCTACTGTAAGCAGTGACATGTCAGCTATGCTGCCTGGCTCTGGCCATTCACCTTCTTTACCCCAAGAAGGTGAATCTGAGCACCATAACAAGAGCAATAGGCATTTCAAAATTGGAAGTAATCCCTGCTCTTGCTAGCTGGAGCAAGAGCAGGGGTCAGCTGCTGCTTTGGGTCAGACCAGCCCAACGAGGTCAACTGTCTTGCACGAGCTCTATGCCATGGGCTCACCCAAAGGGTCTGCCATGGGCACTGCAAAGAGGGCTTTTTCCAAGCTCAACGAGCTCTTGGGGTGGATTCAGTCAATAAATAAGGCCAGTACTTCAGAGCTGAGCCTGGCTCATCTGGATATGAGGTATGTTGGTGGATATCTTCCCTTCACTCAGTAAGGATAGGGAGAAACCTGTCAGTCAAGAGGTTGCTAAAGACTTTTGCCTCTTCCCCTTGTCCACTGGTTGAAAAGAAAACAGAGCCTTCTGTGAAGTGTGTTTATTTGAAGCGAGTTACTTGAACTCCTCTGCTCCCTAGGTGTGGGACTGGAGGACGTCTGTGGTGTCGGAGTAGCACTGTTTTCTCTGATGGGACACGGGTCAAATTTCTGGCTGAATCTCTGACTCCAAACACCTTCTCCAATATTTGCTTAAAAATCACTCTTTCCGTGTCCATTCTGCCAGTAATGTCTCTTACTGGAATCTCTTCTCGTTCAAGTGCTGTCAAAAGAAGAAAAATTGCCCAAATAATCCTATTCCCTGGTGTTATCACATACTGGCTGCTCCATCCAGGATGTGCCCGCAGTAAGGCAGAGGCAGAGCTGCCAATAATAATCCCCATTATGGCACTGCGAGAAGCCTTAAAAGGCATGGTGGTTATGGGCAGGAAAACCTGCCGCTAGCAACCAGGTCCAGTTTATGCAAACATGACCTGACTCACAAAAGCCGTAGTCAGATGGGGAGAGAGAGCTCCTTCTGTCATCCCTGGGCTCTTTCTGGCTTACTGTGGGCTGGCTGCAGCCTGGGACGAGCCGTAGCCCATACCTGAGGCAGCCATGTGCCTCCATGCAGTGTGAGCCCCTCGCTTTCCATCCCAAAGGTCAACCCGACCTGTGCATGGGGCAGCACACAGAACTGGAACCTGAGCAACACCACTCTTCTGGTACACACTTAAGATCTATAAGAGGACTGGCCTAATTCTTCTGCCTGCTCCTCCTCAGCTTTCCATGGCCTCCACCCAATAGACATAGAGCAGTGACGTTCCTGAAGCTGACATCCCATTCTCCAAGCTGTGGGCGCACAGATCTCACAGCTACTTATCTACAGCCCAGGCCCTCCATGGCAGTGCTCATTGGCCAGGGATTGGTCTAATTTAGGGACACATGGCATGGGACACCCTGTGCCCCCTCCCTCCTGCCCCTGGTGTGCCCTGCAGTGAAGGCACCTCCAGCCAGTTGATGATTTTGGCTTTATGCTAACGGAAAGTTTTCCTCCACGAGGCAATTTTTTTCCTCCACTAAAATCCAGTCCTCAACTTCGCAAGGACAGAGCAAAGATCTCTGTATATGACTTGCGGGTTCTGGCTGGCAAATCCTAACAACATATATGGTTGTTGACTTTTTGAGTTTACAAATGTACAAGTCACACATTTTGTAGACCAGCTGGTGGGAGGTATTTTCTTTAAGCTCTTTGAAAGCCTCAGCGAAGAACAGTGAATGTTTCTTATCCCCAGGCTACATATTTTATCCTTACATGTTCTTAGTAACTATTCACTGATTAAGTCCCTAATTTTCTTTTGGAATAAAGGCCAAGGTAGATTATAGATAGCAAGGGCTATTGGTAGAGAGGAGAGAACAGCTCAGATCCCTTTTGATCACTGCAGGGTGTTGCAGAGAATTTAACAAGCCACACGTTGCAAGGTGGAAATTACACAGACCAACATTTTGATGAATTATGTAAAGATTTATATCTACATGTTATACATGTATAAAAATATGTATACAAACACAGGGAGAAAATGAGCTCAGTTAATGGCTGTGCCTGGCACTTGCATCGCCTTCGTCACACAAGAAACTCAGTGGGGTTTATCAAGCCGTATGACGCCATGGATAAATGGGGGTGGCTGATTTAATGTTTCATAGCAACAACTTGAAAGGGAAAGTGCCGTGTTCGAGTGAAGCTGCTGGAAAGCAGGTTTACTAGAGGCTGGCTAGCATGGCAAAGTTGATGCACTCCTTGAACCAGGTGCCAGGGGGACTTTTTGGTGACCACGGACTGCCAGAAGCAGCCTCTTCTGGTATACTTGTTGGTCTTTCCAGAAGAGCTGCTTTGTGCTGACAGCTTCTTATAGAACTTGCAGAGATCTGCAGCCTTTGTCACTGAATCATAGAACGGCTTGGGTTGGAAGGGACTGTAAATATCACACAGTTTCAACCCCTCTGCCATAGTCAGGATTGCCAGCCACGAGATCAGGGCCTCATCCAACCCGGCCTTGTCCATCCTAGCAGATGATTCTCTGTTCCAAATTGTGCCCTTCCTAATGAAACATGCTGGTTTGCAGAATTCTGGGCACCTGGACATTCAGTCTGTGCTGTTTTCAATTTGGTGTGCCACTATCATCACTGGAGGTGTTCAAGAACCATGGAGATGTGGCACTGAGGGACACGGATAGTGGGCATGGTGGGGGTGGGTTGGACTAGAAGATCTTAGTGGTCTTCTCAGTTCTAACAGTTGTTCTTTTTCTCCTTTGGTTCCCTTTTCCCCTCCCACCCTGTCTCTTCTCCCCGTGCCTGCTCCAAGCCATCTCTTCTTAATTGACTGCATGTATTTTTTCAAATGAAAGGGCTATACAAACAGAGCCCTGTGAGTGCCAGGCTAAATTCCTAAAACAAGCTTTCTCTTCCGGGAGGAGACCCGAACACATTCACTCATTGATTGGGCCGCTAGCTGATACTCAGCTCACCACCCTCCTCCTGTATTTCAGATAGGTTTTCTTTTTTATTAAACGTCTCTAAAAAGACCAACAGATTGCCCGTGAATGACCACACAGTAGAATCCTACAAAGCTCCCATTCATGGCCAAGAAACTTGTACAATCCCAGTGGTGCAACAGAAAGACAGCTCTTTATAAACCAACCTGAGTTAAAAGGTCAATGGCCATAAACTCCCCCTCCCTGCTTTCCTGCAGGGTTTAGGTTTTTAATAGTAATCAGTACTCTTTACTATCATAAGGAATAGGTCTTTTGAAGGGTAGGGGGAAGAGTTTTTTCTTTTGGCTTGAGGACTGCGGGGAAAGGGCTATAGTATGCTGGAGATGTGCCCCAGGGCCTTTTGAAGGGTGCACTGCAATTCCCTGTACCCAGGCTCTTGGTTGGATGGATTAACCCTGATTTGGTTTGGTTTATGCTATTGGCCTTGGAAAGCAGGAGGATGCTTTGGCTTAAGTATGGTCAGAAGCGAAAAGAACCTCCAAGGGAAGATGCCCGTGGATGTGGTCTTTGAGAAAAGGCAGGCAATGGAGCTATGTGGTCAAGAGTCCTAAAATCAAATCATCTGATTATGACCAAGGACAGGCATGTTTCCACAATGGCAAAAGTTTCAGGACTTCATACATCAGTCTCTTCATTTGGTCATTGGACCTTTCTACCATGAAAAAGCTGCTCCAGCTGCCTGAGGCATTAAAGTAGCTGATCAGTAAAGTATGGCCAACACATAGGTCTCTTCAAGGATCTTCCATTTGCAACAACAAGAGGCCACATAAGAGCACATGGAAAAGGAAAAACAAAAATAGATCAGATCATTATGGACAAAAGAACCAAGTAGTCTGCTCCTGTGTGGCCAGTTAATGTCTATATGTCTGTTCACAATGGTAGAGCTATGGTAGCTCCTCGGTGTTCAGATCCTAGAGACACAAGTGTGGGGAACACAAACACTGCCTCTTCTGAGTAGGTTCCTCTGCCAGATGGTTATGAAGAAGAGCCTAGAGACATCACTCAAGCATGTGGAGGATTCCCAATGAAGGAAGCATATGTGCTAAGTTAGAACCAGTGAGCCCTGTTAGCAGACATCCCTCAGTGATCTGTCTGAGAAGAAACAACTTTTGCACCATCTTTGGCTTTTAGGAATTGACCTGGATACCTTCATATCTGTGAGTGAGAGCTATAAAGTGAGAGTAACCAATTCTGGAAATGTTAAGTAATGTTCGTAGGACAAAGTCCTCCGTTGCAATAAATGACTCATGGGACTGTAAATGGGGTGTCTTGCAGCTGAAGTGTTTATGAATTGAGGACATATAAACTGCTTCAGAGACATCTCATCATTCAGGAATTAGAGGGGAAGGACTTTGGTTCCCCAAGGCAGTGGGGATGGATGGATGAGTGGGTCTGGATAAAGGCAGTGTGTGCCTGTTCAGGTATATATTCAATATCAAAGGCATAAGCACAGAAGCTTACATGCTCAGTGTAATGGGAATGAGAGTTTATTTAAGTTCTTCCATCAAAAATATCATTCTTCAATAATTTTGGCATACTTAAGCCCTCATTAACATCCTTTAAATCTCCCTTTCACACACGTTGCAAAGCTTTTCAACGAAGGACTCATTTTAGTGGACTTAGAGGTGATCCTGTTTTTTAGCAAATAAAATAAAGGTTTCACTAATTAAAAATGTTGCAACATTTAGACTGGTCTTTTCTTTCCACAGCTTTAATTAAATGGCATCTTGGGAGAAAGCTTCAAGAGTTAGATCCAAGTTTCATTTAATAATCCTAATATTGAGGCCAAAAAGGAACAAGCTGTTCTTGAAAGATTTTCATCTGGGAGATGGAGAGTGTGGGAAATGCTCAGCTTAGCTACGAGCCACTAGTTCAGGTGGTCAGTTCTGAGAAACCCTTCCCGAGAACAACAAGGGGTTCGTGAAGGAGAGACAGCTGGAATGAATGGCTTGGTGGCAAACAGATATGGTCAATGAAGTGCTCAAGGTTCATAAGAAAACTTTATTTTTGAGGGCTCTTTTAAAACTCTGACCCAGTTAGCCTGAGCTGGCACAGTGGAGGAGAGTGGCCTGCTGCCTCACAGCAGAGAGGAACGAGGAGCTGGACTCTGGCAAGACGTGAACTCCAACTGGCTTGGCCACTAGGAAAACTGCGGTGCAGCTCCACACCCTGCACCTCCTCTCCCTTCTTCCCCTTTGAAAAGAACTTGAAAAAAAGATTGATCCCAGTCTGCCTTACAGCAGATACCCTTTTGGTCCAATCCCATTTCTTCACCCTGTGATGGCTGGGAGACATTGCGTCTGTGCTCAGCAGTGGGCATGCAGAGAGCGCCTGGTGTTCATGGTGTGTAAACTGCCAAGGGACGTTGTTCTAAGGGCCACTGCTATTTGCCCTGTCTGGGAATGGGGATGGGGAAAAGGCTTGTTTTTCCCTGTGTAGGGAGGACATTGCAAAAGCCAGCTTCCTTTGCCTGATTCGGGAATAGAAGTTGCCCAGAGGAGCTGTGGGTTCCCTATCCCTGGAGGTGCTCATGGCCAGGCTGGATGGGGCCCTGGGCAGCCTGGTCTGGTGGGTGGCAACCAGCCCATGGCAGGGGGTTGGAGCTGGGTGATCTTTAAGATCCCTTCCAACCTAAGCGATTCCATGATCCTATGATTCTCTGATTCAATTACTGATTCTGTGATACCTGCAGTTCAGGCTCCCACTTTGCTTAGTGACCAGGAATAGGAGTGGCCAGGAGGTGAAGATGAAGCTGGCCCCAGCCTACATGGATATTCACAGCTCTGACTGGGGACAGCCTGCTGTCCCACCACTCACTGCAAGCTCCATCCACCCCTTGCTTCAGGAGCTCAGAAGGACTATTTGATGTCGGGAGCATTTATGGCCTTCACCGAAGCTGTGAAGTCATAAGGGACAAGTAGGTGGGAGCCTGAACATCACATTCAGCACTAACCAGCACAGAGGGTCTCTCGGTTCACTCACATCTTTTCTACATTATAAAAGCTATTTTCAAAGCTTGGCCTTGTGTTTCTTTATTGGTGTTGAGCAATGACACCACTTCCTCGCTCTCAGTCACTTATATCCCTCCCACACGTCTGTTAAAGGACCAACTGTTAAAGGGTGCGTGAGCCATCAGCCACTTCTGGAAAATGTTAACGTTTTCCTGCCTGATATGCTCAGTGAGCCTGGAATGATTAAATAGAAAAAGAATGGACTTTTCCACAAGATTTCTGGGAGGAGTCTCCAAAGAGGAACTCGTTGTCAGCCACAGCTCATGACTAATGTAATATAAAAAGCGTCTGTTTGGCAGGGCTTTGGGCAAGTGACTGTTTCAGGAATGAGGGTATTATTTAATGTGCAACGTTATATTTAGGATTTGTAGACTGCAGAGTCGCAAGAAAATAATTGCATCAAGGAAATCTGGTGGAATCATAAACCATGAGAATGCAAAGCCTGAATCATCAGAGCCCACAGGAGCCCGGGATTTATTCCACCAGCAGTCACCGCAGCTCATCCATTTGTTGGTGTTTGGGGTATTGCCTTGGCATTGAAGGAGTTTATGCTTCAGTGTTGGTTTGTTTACTGAGGCAGTAACTGCAGCATGTGAGAATGACTGAAGCTGTGAAATGGTTCTTAGTGCCTTAGAACACAGATTTCAAACTGTATCATTTTGAACTGCACTTCCTCCTTCTTGCACGGGTGCTGCTGAAAGCTCCAAAGATATTAACGCTCGGGAATTTGACTGTTGTTCAGATGTGGCTTTCCACACGATGATTCACACCATTCTCATCTTGTGCATCCTGGTGTTCAAGAGATTATGCATCCCTTGCTCCTAAGTACCACTCTAGAATACAAAATGCCCCAAGATGAGTTGGCTAAGCATTAGGCTGTGACACCCCCAGTTCTGCCCACAGCGAGCTCCTCCTGTGGCAGCTGAAAGCCTCCCAAAGGGCTACCAAGGTTTATGGCTCCAAGATATGGTGTTGCTTCTGTCTACAAGACCCAGTATTGCTCTTGCTGGTGTGAAGGGGCAAGGATGAACCCAGCAGTCATTGATCTCACCTTTTCTAACATTAAGATATGTTTTTATCCTGGGGCAGGTAGGACATGCAATGTCAGTGGTGTCAATGGTGTCAAGGGTTGCCTCAGGTAATTTTGCCTTCCAGTGAAACAAAATGTCGTGTCTTCATTTTGTATTTGAGCTGAAGAGAAACCATAATGGGTTTCAGTTACTTATATTTGGGCAGAGAAGACAAGATTCTTGTCATGGCATCTCAAGGGACAGCAGAGCACACACGGTCCATGTCTCCCTGCTCCCTCGAACAGAAGGGCACGTATACTGTTCAAGAAGAGCCACTTTCTTCACAAGTCAACACAGTGCCATAGTGTCCTCAGCGAGCAGGAAGGAGGGATGGGGCAAAAGAGTGTTTCAGAGAAATAGATGAGAGCAGTGGTGACATTTATTTCAAGACCTTCACGATGAAAGGTTCCTCGTGCTCTGAGGACTCATTCATGCCATTTCAGAGCTGGCATTCAACCAGGGCTTAATCCGGTGCAGAATGAAATCAGGCATTATGAAGAGATGGATGGTTGTAATTGAAATAATAACATAAATATAATTGAAATATAAATATATGTGCGCACACACACGCACAGTGTGTAAAACCTCCATGGAAGCAACAATAACCTTTCAGCTCCGCGAGCCAACCGGCCTATTCCTGTAACCGCCTCTAATCTGTCTATTTGCACCTGGGGTTCTTTAAGGAAACGCAGAGTTGTAATTAACTGCGGGTGTGGAGAAGTCATATGAGTGGGATATTCACACTGCAAGACCAGAGCGTGAATTTGCACCGGGTCACGAGCATAGAGAGAGCAGGCGCGCCAGCTCCGTCCCCAGAGGACGATTTACGTGCTCTCCGTCATCAAATGGCCACACAGCACAGCTCACAGATTTCCTCCAGTGACCATAAAGTTTCTCAGAGAAACTTTCCTTCTGAGTTAGCCATTCAAAAAGTTACTTTGTGCCATTAAAAAGATCCTTGGATTTCGCTAGGCTTCTGCACGGCTCCAGCAGCCGTGGAGTTGGTACCAAACTGCCATGAGATGTTACAGTACCCACATTGTTGGTGGGAACCTTAGGGAAAGAGGTTTCTGGACATGCCCTAGCATCCACTTTCAGGTGATAACTTCTTGGCTAATAAACACATATAAAACACAAAATATGAATTTCCCTTATTGCTTGTGATGGAGTGGCTGCCAAGCATTGGCAATTAGTGTTCTGCCTGGAGAGGGAAGGGGTTTAGGCAGTGCCTTGGGATGCAGCAGGAGTTCAGACCAGGAGCCTCCCCCGCTGCTGGCACTGCTCCTGCACCTGGTTGAGATACTTAGGAGAAGCTTCCAGTTGTGCCTGCCCTCATCAAGGTGTGATCTGTCCCATATCTTCTGTTACAGCATCCCCTAGGCTTTTGCACGCCTGTCTTCTTGGCTGTTGTGTGATCTACCAAGGGCAGATTGTGTGAGTCTTCTTAATTCAGGAAATTTTATCACAGAACCGTTTGAGTTGGAAGGGACCCTTCAAGGCCCTCTGGTCCAACTCCCCTGCACTGAACAGGGACACCTACAGCTGATCAGGTGCTCAGAGCCCCGTCCAGCCTGACCTGGAGTTTCTGCAGGGACAGGACATCCACCACCTCTCTGGGCAACCTGTGCCAGTGCCTCACTGCCCTCATTATAAAAATCCTCTTCCTTATATCCAATCTACATCTCCCCTCTTTTAGTTTGAAACCATTTCCCCTCGTCCTATCACAACAGACCCTGCTAAAGAGTTCTGCTTTATCTTTTGACCCAAGAAGTCCATAACCCTTTTTAAGTAATTTCTTCTCCAGTGCAGCTGGGTCCAGTTCAGTTGAGTTCATGGACAGTCTTGATCAGACTGAAAATAGGATTAACAGTCTATGCACTGAGAATGGCAAATCTCAATGAATCCTCAATGAATTCACAGCACCGTTGCCCTTTTACAGCTCACCCCAAGTTCCCAGCCCCGTGGCAATCGTTTCTTTCATTTTTGCAGATGGCAATGCTGTTTTTGTCTTGACTGTTGGAGCCAAGAGTTTGACTCTGTGATCCTTATGGGTCCCTTCCAACTCTGGATATTCTATAATTCCATGATTCTTCTTAAGACTGGATATTATGTGCAAAATCTACACATCCAAACCATCAGTGTCAACAGTATTTGGGAAGCTCCTTGAACAAAATCAAGGGTTTTATAAATCCATATTTCTAATCGGCCTAACACGGCCCACAAATTGGTTCTCACCCATTCCTCCTGTTGATACTGTAGACAACAAAGTGTTCATTGAAAGGAGGGGATATTTGTATTGTTTGTTAAAAAGGTCTCTCTGTAAACAATTGGGATGCATCCATTGCTGCCTTAAAATGACATCGTGGTGTGGCTGGCGGGGTAAAGGCAGAGTTTGACAAGATGAGTGATGGCACTGAGAGCAATGTGGAAGCTTTGCTTTGTCAAGGCGGATATTGGGTGGAGGTGTTTGGTGTGTGTTCTTGTCAGTGACAACTCTGAATATGCCAGGAAATTGTCATCAGTGATTAAGCTCCCTCACACAGGGAGGCTTTGGGAATAGGAGTCATTGGCTTCATAATTAGCAAAACTGACTGAGAAAAGCCTCTTGGGTGCTTTTTTTTTCTCATCAAAGCCCTTCTGTCTCTAGATCCCCTTCTGAGCTGTTCTGTCTCCAGGCTCAGCCTTCTTGTGATGAGAAGAGGCAACAGCCCACCCCAGCTCACACTAGGCAGGATGGATTCACACTTGCCAAAGTGTGAATCATACCATGACTGAAGAAACTCCGTGGGTGCCTTCTCCTTGGAATGCCATCCAGTGCGTGCGTAGCACTGATGCTGGCTGGGTGGGGAAGCCCCCACGGTGTTCTCTGCTGAGGCTCACTCAAGCCATCTGAAGGAACATCTTCACCAACAAGCTTGGATCTGGCCAGCAGACCTGTGCTCTAGGAATACTCTTTATCCTGTTGGCCTTCAGCCCATAGATCCAATGTCCATCTGACTGCGCACAAATGATGAAAACGTAGCTTAATGGGCACAGAAACCATATTCACTTCAGCAGAACCTGCCTGACCATAGAATCATAGAATGAATCTTAGAACCCAAGAATGGCTTGGGTTGCAAGGGACCTTGAGGCCCATCCAGTCTGAACCTCCTGCTGTGGGCTGGTTGCCCCCAACCCGCTCAGGCTGCCCAGGGGCTCACCCAGACTGGCCTTCAGGGATGGGGCACCCACAGCTCTACAGGCAGCCTGCGCCAGGCCCTTACCACCCTCTGAGTAAAGAATTTCCTCCTAACACCTAACTTAAATCTCGCTTTTTCTGACTAGCTGCCATGAGACTTCCATGTCTCCTATAACTTCATGAAGACCTGCTCTTTACTGGAAGAATTTGGATGTACAGATTTCCTCTGCTTCTCCCCTCCCAAAAACAAATCACTGTCAAGCTGCCTGTTTGCTTCTTGCAGGTGACACTGGGGAGAAGTCCCCATGGGTGTGAGGATGGCCCTGCTCCCCTGAACCCTGCAGCCCCCAACAAGTCCTGAGCAGCATCCTGCAGTCTGGGTTGGGGACACACAGGAGCTTCTAGAGGCTAAAGAGTGTAAGTGTTGTTCCAGGCATAAGGAAGCAGTGTTTTAAGCAGTCTCCAGGGCTTTCTCACACAGGCTTGCTGGTTATGTCATGTCTCCAGTGAGGTCAGCACTCTGTTATCAAGACGGGGTTTCAGTCGTTCCCTGGCTGCACAGGCAATCTGGTGAGACATTGCTCCAGGAGGGCACAATGCGATGCCTCTCACCCACCATCCCTTCTTTGCACCACGTCTGTCGGAGTGCTGGAAAGAAAGGGCCGCTTGTTCCTTGCCTGTCATTAACAGAAAGCACTGGGAGCGTAACCAGAAATGACAACTTGACTGAAACACGACGCCTCCGGAGGGGCCCAGCCAGCAGCAGAGCGGTGCCGTCCAGCCAGGCACAGACCTCTGGCTCTCCCTCCTTGAAGAAGCAGCTTGGGAAATGCTGTTTTCACAAAGGTATATTTTTCCTTCTAAAAACAATAAATGATGTTATTGAGGGGCAAAGCTGAGGTTCGATGTGGCCACACACTGTGAGGTTTGGCTGCTTTCCTCCACTGTCTCTATGCTCCTCATTTCCCAAGGAGAGTTTGGATGCTTCCTTCTGCTGCTGGGGCCACACATACAGGCAGAAAAACCCCCAGGAGGAGCCCTGTACCCCAGCCAGCCCTGACCCTAATCCAGACATTCACCTCCCTCCATCACTGCTGACCTGCAGGATCGGAGACTGAAACCTCAAATCTCAATGCCAAGGGTTGGTTCACCAAGCTGGAAAATCTTGTGCAGACAGAAATGGCCATCCTCAGCTGGAGAAATCAACCGGAGCAAGGGCTGCTCTTCCAGGCCTATGTCCTCAGTGATTTGTGCTGATTGGGGCTGTCTTTATCTCTGAGGTACAAGTGATATGGGAGCTTTGTTGAGAAAAATTGCTCCGGCATAGATCCAATCTACAGTCACAGGCATGGGTTGATGCTTGGACTAGTGATCGTATTGGTCTTTCCAACCTTAATGATTTGATGATTCTATGAGTCAATCTCATCTGGACAGGGCTTAAGCAAGAAAGGAAAAGTGGCTTTGTGTCTGGCTTTGACCAAGCTTCATTCTCAAGAGCTGTCCTATCAATTTTCCCCAACACTGTCTCTAACCAGTAGTTGGAAAGAAAAAAGTTCAGCCCCTAGACAGATGTTAGAGATGAAAAATTAGAGCAAATAAATAGTATCTGGCTTCATATCAGGAATCCAAACTATGAACAAAAACCCCACGGCCGGTCACCATTAAAGCAAACATGGGAGAAGAAAGCAGAAGCTGGCCAAGCCCTTCATCTCCCCGGCACATGTGCAGCCCCACACTGATTTCCATCCCCTCACTTCTCCTCCAGCTCTCTCCATACGTGCACAGACCCACTCACACACACTCGCCCTGTATCCCCATACCCCACACAGCTCGGCTCGGCCTGGCCATGCCTGTGCCGTGGGGTGATGCTGATTCACATCTCGTCACCAGCCCTTGGATCTGCTGCTCTGCACGTCGTTGGCACGCAGCGGGGCCAAGAGCCTTTCCTGGCTCGAAGTAGGGCACTGGGGCAAGTACTTGCTGAATGCCGATGAGCGCCAGGCGGCACAGGAGCGAGGTTCCCTATTCTTTTCCCTTGGCTGCCGGCACATGTAGGGCAGGGGGATGTGGGAGAGGAGCGGCGCGAGCCAGAGCCAGCAGCGGGAGCTCGGTCACACGCAGGGATGAATGCTAAGCAGACCCCACCGGGCGGGAGCGCCCCGATGAATGGGATCCTTTCACATCAGACTGACAGAGGAGGGATTTCATAGTTCTCTGAGCAGCACAGAGCTGCCTTAATCCAGCAGATACAATGCCCTGCTCATACGGCTCAGGAAACAAAATAAATATGTTCTTGCAAAGGCACCACAATGAAGCTTTCAAGGACTCAGCACGGGAAGGCTCTACCTGGTTCTCGGGTCCTCTCGCTTGTGTGGGAGCTGGGAGATGGGCTCTTTATTTTCACTCTCTTTGCTTTTTCTCAGTGCTTTCCTCCACTACTGAACCAGGCCCTGGGGGGGAGGAGAAGAGCACTTCTAGACATGAGCTCAACACAGCAATACCCAAGCTAGCCCTATATAAAAAAGCAGCCACGGAGCTGTAGAAGAGCAGTTTGCCCTGTGGCTTGGTCCTTCAGCAGATAAACTAGCCACCAGGACTGCTGCAGTTTGGCAAAATCGAGTATCCAGCAAGCTCTGAGTGGCTCCACGACTCTGTCTCCACTTGTGTCCAGCCACAGCTGGAGAGCAGTGTTTAGCCTTAGCAGCTAATCCAGCTGCTTGCACTAGCCACACACCTGGCTTTTGATATTCTGCCTTGGTTCTGTAGTGCTACTGCAGCTGCATTAGCAAAAATTTTTTAAAAGTTTAAATCCAATGTACAGGCACAATACTATGGGAGGTCTATGCCAGTCTGCATGGGGTAGGTTATGGTACTGCAGTTTGAGCCCATCCCTTCCTCCCAAAACTGTTTGCTCTTTCCCTGGTTGCACGCAGCCTGGAGAACAGGTTGGGTAATGCCAATCCCCTTAAGACACGTATGGTTCCTCCCTTATTTCTGCACTGGATTCCCCGCTGGAGGATTCCCTCATTCTGCAGGAAAGGGACGCACCAATATCACTGCTATGAAGGAATGGAGGCCCTTCCTTGTGTCGCAGCTGAAATCTCCCCAGGAACATCTCCAGCAAGATGGGCTCATAATATCCAGAGGCCGTGACAGAATCACAGGATGGGATGCCATGCTCCATGGGGTCCCATGCTCGATGCCTGTCTCCATGCAGAGGAAAGCGCCCGTCATCTGCCAGCCCTGAGATGTGGCTCGATTTGACCGGGATAATGGGAGCTCTGTGTGTGATTCCCGGCCGACGAGCTACCGAAGTGCCAGACTGTGTCAAGCTGGGTGTGAGTCACTGCTCACAGCTTCTGCTCGGCTGTGGAGCAGAAATCTGCAATTCTGGCAAAATTTCGGCCTTTTTATAATCCTCCCTAGCAGCTTTGCCAAGCTGGTATTTTTAGCGTCCCAACCCCAAGCTGAATAGAGCTGCCAAAGGCTGTCATCCCAACTTTCTGCTTCTAATTTCCTTGCAGTGGAGATGCTGAGACGGCTGAGAATATTTAATTTTACCACCTGGCCGCCAAAAAGCTGGGTCTGCATTTTGGGTGATGTCACATTTCCTGAGCTTTGGAGAACGATTGTCTCTCTTTTCTCCTTTGGCACAAAACAAACTCAATCATTCAAAAAAAAAAAAAAGAAACCCCTCATGAGCTGCCAAGAAAATACCAACGGGAGAGACACGAACAAAAGGCCAACTGTAAACTCAGAAGAGACAAAAGGATTCAATAAATCTGATTATTTCTTTTCCCACCCAGACCGTAGCATCCGTGTCAACAGATGACAAGAATAATTTGGTGACGTTGGAAGAAGTTGGAACAAACCTGCTCTTCCTTCAGAAGTCTGTGCCTACGCCATCCATCCCAGGGGTTGTGGTCAATCTGGCGGAGCTCTCTGCCCTCTCTGACACAAACTGCAGCTCCCATGCAGCCCTTCCTAGTGGGATTCATCACAGAGATGTCAAGAAAGCTACTAATAACAGCATGTGCTCTCAAGCTCTGTGACTGTATTCATTTGTGTGGCCAAGGACACCATTAATAGCCTGCACACATAGTAAATATAGATTTTTTTTTTAAATATAGAGCCATTGTCCAGAGGTATTTCCATCAGCCCTGTTTGCTCCCAAACCACTTGGGCCCAGACGTCTCGACGTCCTAAACCTAAATGTGGATAGAGAATGAGGCAGTGCTCCAAAGAGCGAGACAGAAGGGAAATCACTGCACCAAGCAGCCTTAATGGAAAAAGCATTCCAAGTTGCCACAGCTCAATATTCCTTCTTTATTAAAACCCAAGTAATCCAAAAAGTACGGTGACTGGGTTATATCAGGGCTGAGGGCTGGATGCTTGTGGAGAAGGAAAAGACGTCAGTCATGACAGAAATATCAGATTTGCTTAATGGAGCATCTCATTACAGGAAAAAACTGGAGGCTGATAGGCTGGGAGCTCCCACAGGAGCAGCTGTCTCCTCCTTGAGCAGCTATTTGTTAGGGCACGGCGCTTTCAGCTCGCTGCCAGAGTGACCCCAACTTCTTTGAGACTATTTGCTGCTCCAGAGCACCCAGCAATGAGCCCCTCTTCAGTGATTTGTTAGAATAAGAGCCATTTGATGGTTATTTTGTTCTCTACACTCTGCCATTCAGAACTGTGCTCAGTTTTGATTTGGGTTTGGGCTTGGTTTTGTTTGTGGGTTGAATTTTTTCCTTTCTGAATGGAGAACAGGAAATCAGTCTAAAAGAGCAACACCAAAAAATAGGACCTGTACAGCACAGATGTGTGAACAGATGATCGCTAAGGCTTAAATATGACAGGGTTTTGCAAATATTTTCACCCAGCAGACAACGCTCCACCACCCGTAAATAGCAGCAATTCAAACTGAGGGCTCGAGCTCACAAACACATGCATGAATCACTGTTTCTATTCTTTAGTCACACCAGCTACTAAATACTTGGGAAATCCAGTTCTTCCACTTTCCTAGCTGGGATGGGAAAAGGAAAAGCAAAAAGCCAAATGCTGACTCAGAGCAGCAGAGAAAGGTATCTATCGGATAGGAGGCCTTGAGGGCAGCTCTGTTCTCCGTCTGCCTGTTCCAGAGGCGGTGGGATGGTGGCTGGCTCCCACTCCTGCACCAAGCAGGATCTGGGCGGCTGCTGGAGCATCTCCCCTCGTGCCAAGGATGGCAGCCACTACACAAGCTTTGCTTCCCACATTCAGCCCTGTTGGTGGTTTTGGCAGCAGTGTAAGCACTCAAAAAAGAAAGACTTCTGGGGAGAGGAAGTGGGGAGAAATGAAAGGGAAGAGGCTTGAGAGCAGATCTTTGTCACTGAATGGACAAAGAGAAATAGGCAGTGCTAATTAATGGGTGTTTTCAACATTATGTAAAATAATCTAAGCGATCCCATGAGAAGAAGAGCTGCCCTGATGCACTGGGGATGTTTGAACCCTTTCAGGTCCCAGCTGGCTCCGTGCTGCTCCCCAGCAGTGGGGCATTCATCCTCCTGGCCCATCAATGAGTTCACCCACTATACACCAGGCACTCCATGGGACTCAAACTGAGATGAAATGCACTCTTTGACAGCCGGGAGGACCTTCCCTTCCATCCCAGGGATGTTCTCCATGGGAAAGGTCTTCTGGATGAGGGGATTGAGTGTACCCTCAGTAAGTCTGTTGATGACACCAAGCTGGGAGGAAGCGCTGATCTGCCTGAGGGTAGGAAGGCTCTACAGAGGGGTCTGGATAGGGTAGGTGGATGGGCTGAGCAATACAATGCTACAGGCTTGGGGCAGAGCAGCTAGAAAGCTGCACGATGGAAAAGGATCTGGAGGTATCAGTTAACAGCCAGCTCATCACGGAGTTCTCCAGGCCAGGCACATGGGGTTAATGTGTTTCCCAAGCACTCTGTTGATAAATTTTACAGGAGGTTGGGAAAGTAATGAAAATAGTCTGCCTTGCATGTTTATTTGAAAAATGCTATAAAGCTCCCTGAATAATTTTCACACCAAGGTGATCTGACCGGCCCTACGTGGAGCAATTAAGTGGGTAACAGCCAAGGATCCCAGCGGGGCATGATGCTTGCACTCCAGCCATTAGCTGCCAGCTCCCAGCTACTCCCACCCACATCCAGCCCCAGGACCCCCATGCAGAAGGAATTTGGGGCTCACAGAAGGAACCTAAGCAAGGGATGCTCACTGGGAGGTTCTCAGGTGATGGCTGCAGAGGAGTGCAGTTCCTTGGCTGCTGGCATTGCCAGAAGGATGTGTCAGTCCAGTGCAGGAGGACGGGAAGAGGACATGGTACAGACTTCCCAAGCAGACCTGTCCATCCTTCCTGTGCTCCTGTCCATCCTTCCTGCCAGCACAGTGAAGGAAAGCAAACAGCTTCTGTTCATTCCTCCTTCCATCTGCTAGTGCATGATACAAGCCCGCTCTGCAGCTGTTTCACGTCTTTACTCCCTAAGTTGGAGGGTAGGGATTTTTTTTCTCTTTCTCCTTGGTTTTCATCCCAGAAATGGGAGCAGTGAACTGGAGTTAAATTCCTGACACCACCACGCTGCAGATGCCCTCTTGCCATGAGATAGCCCTTCCTCTGTGCGACAAAATTCAGAAACAAGCACAATCTTTCCCTTGCCTTCACCAGCTCTGGGAATTTGTCACAGGAAAACAAGCCCAAAATATTGACTTGACATTGAAAAGGTCCTATGATCCTCAATGAATTAAGAAGGGAATGGCCTCAAGTTGTGATAGAGGATGTTCAGGTTGGATATTAGGAAAAACTTCTCCAAAAGAATGGTGATGCAGTGGCACAGCTGCCCAGGGAGGTGGTGGGGTCACTGTCCCTGGAGGTGTTCCAGAACTGTGGGGATGTGGCACTGAGGGACGTGGTCAGTGGGCACTATTGTTGACAGGCAGGAGGTTGGACTCGGTGATCCCAGTGATCTTTTCCAACCTTTATGATTCTATCATTCTATGAATACACCTTTCCATAGGGAAAATAATAATAATTTTTAAAAGCCTAGTTCTTGTAACCATACCAGCTCTGCTGGCTTTCCCCATCCCTGAGTGCCATTTCCTGAACGCTTCTCTGTAACTTTCTGTGGAGCACTCTGAGTACAAAAATCGTGCTTAAATATATTAGCCAGAATCTTCTCTAATTAAGCACTCTGGTTTTAATTATTTGGGGAACAAATGGCTAGAGAACAGCTGGAGACGCATTGGAGAATGAAGGTCCCCTCTGCCTGTCCAAGGCTCACTCTGTGTGTGACACCTGATGAAGCTGTCCCCTCGCTGCTCCTGGCAGGGCAGCATGGCACCATGGCAGGCTTCTGGCTGGGTGCTCGCACTGCCCTGCATGTGGGTCCCACCCTGGCCTAATAACCAAAATCTATAATTCACTTTTGGGCGCTGGGTGGGGATGGGAGGATTTGTCCCACCCTGAGCACGAGTTATCCAAGGTGAGTCTCAAACACACAAGGCTGACTCCAAATAAAAAACACGGCTGCTTGCACTCTGTATTTATGCATCCCTCTGCCCGGCTCTGGGCTCCATCCCACTTTTCCTCCCAGGCACAGTGAAAGGGCCATTCAGGCGCTCAGCCCGGCGCGGCTCCAGCCTGCAAGCCCTCTGCCAGCACAAGAGAGAGCACAACAGGCTGCCAGCAAGAGAAAATCTCTCTTGGCCTGCGCTAGCCTTTACACTTCTTACACTTAGAATACACCCCTCAGGCTTTTCTTTTTCTCCTTTTCATGCTAATTGCTGCGATGGAGCCCATAGCAGCACACGGGGCAGCAGCAGTGTGAGCTCTGCACAGCACACACATGGTACTCCATTCCCATGGCCCCACTCCTGACACAACGCTGCATGGACACAGTCAGTCTCATTTTCTGTCTCTGAAACATATTTTGTACCTGGTTTACCATCAAGAAAGACAAAATGGAAAAGAATCATGGACATGCTGCAGCCTGCTCCAGCACCACATTGCCTTGAGCCCTGGCAGCTGCCCCACAGCCATCCCGAAGCTGGTTGTTGTGCTTGTCAAACCTTAACCAAAACCAGCATCCTGCCTGCTTCATCTCATCCTCTCTTTTTCTGATTAGATCTATTTCCTCTGCCTATGCAGATAGCACAGCCAGCTAAGCCAGGGGTACTGTAAGAGGGAAAGAGGGTGACACAAGGAAAGGAGTAATATCTTCAAGCTTAACAAAGAGTAATGTATTTACCCTGATTTAGATTTACACTTTATCTTTGAGCATAAGGGTTTCCATCTGCTAAAGAAATTCCCCAAGAGAGCCAGCGTGCTTTCTTTCTCAGAGAGCCTTGAATCCCATGCTGATCATTTATTCTAACAACTTCATTTCTTCCCAAGTGATGCTAGAGCTCACATTATTTTACAGATGGATCTTTACACAGGAGATGCTAGTTGCTATTAAGAGCATAATGGAGACATCAGCTTCTTTGGTGGTTCCCTAAAACCCAAGCCAGCTTCTTCAACTCACTGGTACAGAATGGACACAGGTGTAAGCATACAATTTCCCTTTATATATTTTTCCTTGCTGGAAACTCAAAGCTAAGCTGAATAGATGTGCAGGAAGAGCTCTGGAGCTTGCAGGGTGACCTTAATCCTATTGCCGTATCTCTACCAGAGCAGCAAAGCTACGGCAAAACTGGGATTCCCCAACTCACATGACCAAAAATTGGACCAGATCGTAATGGTTTTTGGACATGGCCAGTGTGAAAGTAGAGGAGGATCACCACTGCTTCCCCCTTTCAGTAGTTGTGTTGACTATGTGGTGGACAACTGTTCTCCCAAAAAGGCACTGAGCCCCGTTTGCTGTGATTTAGGGTCATATTTGTTGTGCACAGACACTCCTCCAGCCACTGGGAGCTTGCAAAAATATTTGCAAATCTGATGACTGTACACACAGCACCAAAAAGTCCTATCTGTGAAGGAAACGTAAGCAGAAGCACTTTGTTATTGTACCATTTTATGAAAACATACCTCATGCAGTGAGGGGCCGGACACTGATGTCCAATGGCCGAGAGTGTAAAGGGTTGGTAAAGAAAGGTCAGAGCACACAGATAACACCTGGGCTGATGAGATGATATGGGCTCTCCCTGCAACGACAGCTCCTGAAGGAGAAGCTCAGTTTGGTATGGCTGGGAGAGACATTCACCCTATTCTCCCATATTGGCCAAGTGCTCATCTCAGACAGGTTTCTGTTGTCCACTGCAAAGAACATCGTGTTTTTTGGAAGCATGACTGCCAGCCTGTATACACAACGCCATGTTGTTCACAGTGGGGTTTTCCATCCAAAGCTGGTTTGGATTATTTTTTTTCCTGCAAGCAAACAAAACTCGCTGTTGTTTCTTTCCACTTGCAGCGTATGCATAAACTGGTGCTGGCGCAGTGGTAAGTGGAGCATTGCTGGTTGGGTTTGTTTGCCCTCTCCAGGAAATGTGGCTCGCTTGGGGCAGCCTGGCCCTGGCTCACTCCCTGCCTCATCATGTAAATGCAGAGGTTGTGATGTGTCTGTGCTAAAAGCTCTTACAGAGCTGGGCAGAAGGGATTGCCCAAGGACAAGAAATACCTCAGTGCCATGCAAGGCAGCAAGGGAACCTGAAGGGGTTAAGCCCCAAAGCAGTGGCCATCTTCACAATGTGCTCTGCATCTCAGTTGGGCTATGCGTCATAGAATTGTTTGTACAGAATCATCAAAAGTGGAAAAGACCATTAAGATCATCCAGTCCAACCACCAGCCCACTGCCACCATGCTCACTGGACCATGTCACTCACGGCTCAGTCCAGCCCTTTGCAATTAACAAGGATCTGGCACCGGAGGAGTTAAACTGCAGCACCAGGCCTGGAATCCGCAAAGGTGTGCAAATGGCAGCCAGCCCTTCAGATGTGCTGGGTTTGCCCAGGGGCTGCTAAATTCCTGCCTCTCCCCATGCAGTTGACATCTCCATCCCCACCAGCTTGCTGGCTGCTTGCCCTGCCCTGCCTCGCCGGGTGAGAAAAAACAAAATAAGGATGACTGTGAAAGTGGAGAAAATGCTGCAGCAGCAAAGGTGGTTTCTGGCAAAGGAGGGCTGGCCACGTCATGGACACTTCTTGGCTTCAGCCCTACAAGCAGCTCCCACCTCGGCAGGCAGCAGCCTGCAGGGGAAGATGGAAAAGTACCGGTGAGTGCAGCCAGGAGAGAAGCTCTGCAGGCACTGTGCACTCACGTGCACCGTGCTCATATGCACCATGTGCACACACGTATACCATGCACACATACATGTGAACTGTGCTGTTGTCTTTGGCACCAGGCTGCCTTAAGCTGGACACTCCTTCCTGCATGCTCTATCTGGG
This sequence comes from Pavo muticus, assembly GCA_016647715.1. Taxonomy (NCBI): domain Eukaryota; kingdom Metazoa; phylum Chordata; class Aves; order Galliformes; family Phasianidae; genus Pavo; species Pavo muticus. The sequence goes on along the minus strand of JACDJE010000002.1, from coordinate 2,844,628 downwards.
GGGGGTCACTGGACCCTGCCATTCACCAGGGGCTGCTGCTAATGGCACAGCAGCATCAGCTGGGTCTGATAGCACACTAAAGCAGCGTTACAAAGCTCCAAGGTAAAAAGAACTGGAGACAAGACCAAGTGGCCCCGTCCTTTCAAAGATGGTATGAAAAATGGATCTTAGGCTGACTCTATACCCAGCACTGACCCAACACCCCAGTACCCAAGGCTTGGACAGCACCGAGGTTTCCAAGCCTGTTCAGGTGAGAAATTGAGGCCGCTGGCAGTTCTTACCAAACTGCATGCCCAAGCACCAGCAGATGCCCTGGGGGTGACAGAGCTCTGAGAGCTCTCTATTTTTTGCAGTCATGCCTTCAAAACAGGAGGGGAGCAATTTATAATGGAGCAGTGTTACCAGCTGGCATGTGAAAAGCATTTCCTCCCTGTCAACATGCAGGAGAGGAACCGGAGGAAGCTATGTAAAACAAGATTTCTTTTGCCTTGATTCATAAAATGCTTCCCTGGATCAGTAGATGAGCAGCTTTGAGCCCTGTGTGCAGCATGGCATGGATCAGTCACTACATTAAGGCTCATCCCGGTGCCACTAGCATGCCAAGCATGCATGCCAATGACCGTCAGCCCATATTTTCTTAAGCTGATGCTATGTAAGGAATGAGAAAATTCAGATCCCATGTCTGTGGGCTTCATGCATCGATGCAGAGGAAGAGGAGAGGCTTCCCCCGCCTCTGGTGTGATTTGCCCATTAGCTCCCAGCTCCTGCCCACCAGCTCAAGAAGTAATGGGGACTACAGATCTCTTTATAATTCTCCTCCACAAGCACATGAGTCAGAGCTGCTGCCTTCATTTGCTGGTAATCAGGAGAGTGAATGCATCCACACTAGCTCCTTGCCTTTTAACACCCATAGAGGGGCTCCCAGGAGTTTTAATGCTGCAGATCTAGATCAGCTCTTGGCTCATTATTCATGGCCATTTGTCCCAAAGTGCAGAGAGGCCCGCAAGCTCTCTGGTAAGTGGGATGAGAAACCACCTTATTCCAAAGGAGTGTGGAAGTTCCTGCGTTCTACTACCCAAAACAGCATCTACCTCTGTGATTCCCTGTGAGTTGTTGCCATCAGCATCCCTTCCATGCTCTGCATCACCATCCTCAGACACCATGCAGTCTCTCTAGGAAAGAGCAGGGAAAGGCAAAGAGCTGCATTGCTGCACAAGGGATAATTTATTATACCAGTGGATGTTTTGACTTTGCTAGGTGGTAGGCAGTCAGAACTTCACTCATTCCTTAGTTTTCATGACTCCTGTGGCTACCACCATCAGGCAACCTGAGTGCTCCGGTCTGCAAGGGCATGGCCATATGTAGTAGTATGTACAGGTAGTGCAGCTCTGCCACTTGATTTTATGGTAGGAAATCCAGTTGCTGAGAGGACGTGACTTGCCAAAGGTCATAACATACCCTCAGCAGCAAGACAGGGAGCTGAAGAAAACAGCTGCAGGTTGTCACAGTATTAAACAGAGCATCCTTCCTCCCGCAAGGGTGTAGGCAACCCATGGAAGGTCAGCACTTTAGTAGATATCTTGCACCATGTACCATAATACAGCTTGCCCTCTGACCTTTGCATCTTTGACGGCTGATTTTCCATTTGGTGTCAGTCAAGTTCCTGATGCAGTTCTGCTTCTCCAGCATGGAAATTCTTGCTGAGAGGGTGAAGCCACCGACAGGGAGGGTAATGGCAATGATCAGAAGTCACCCTGGCCCCTCGTGCTTTCTCCAGTTAAAGGATTCAGCAACAGATACCTGCTGCGTTCTGTAGGGAAAAACACAACATCAGCTGGCACAGGAGCCTGTTGACTTAGGGAGGTGGCAGGGAGAGAACAGCTGTCCAGCCAAGCTGTGCAGCGAGGTGCGGGGCCATACCTGAGCCCTGCAAACAAGGACGCTCTGTGCATGGACACAGCAGCACTCCCAGTCCTGCAGAGCCCAGCTCCCTGCCAGACGCCTGCGGTCGTCAGCCCTGGAGCACCAGGACAAGGTGACCAGAGCTGCCTCCTCTCTCCTCAAATCACAGAGCTGCACAAATTGCTCTTCAGTGTAGAGAACGATTTTAAATGAGACACTGCTCTGCTTTTTACATGAAGGCTGTGATGCGATCTATGCTGCCACTAAGACTGACCTGGTTTTAGATTCTCTTTGGTACCTTCAAATCCTAAGCAGGACTGCTGCATTAGGGTCACTTATGTATCCCTCTATCGCCTCCACTATGCAGACACTAAGGAAACTGTCCCAGGAACTCTGGTTAAGAGCACCAGAAGCTCTGGCTGGGTTCATGCAAGTCCCTCAAAGCGTACCCTACTGCTTTAACTCTTATCCCTGCTCCTCAGAGCTGTGTGCGAGGTCAGCCTGCCCCTAGTTGCTCTGTGGAGGACTCAGCTCTAACGAACCAGTTCCTCTTCATTCCTCCTCAGCCCATGACCATGCCCCAAAGGAAACCTCATTCCTCATCTCCAGCACCCCAGAGGGATCCCAGCAGGTGCTTGCCACAGTGCAGACCTCAGGAGAAGTGGGGTCCAGGTTGGGGAGGCAAATGTGCTGTTGCCTGGGAAGCTAGAAGCAGTCTTCTCTTTCATCTCCTTTCATAAATCCCCCGTTCCATCTCTCATGTCATCTCAATATCGCCATGTTGAGAAATGACTAATTGTTCTCAATCTCACATCTCTCTCAGATTTCCTTATCCCGGTGTTTGGGACACCTCACAGCTAAACCCCTTCCCACCATTTGTGCCACCTGCCCTGCCGTGCACTCCCATTGCTCGTGGTCTGCCACACAGCAGTGGCAAAAGCGCTGCATCACTGGCATTTGTAGAGCAAAGACATGCCAGCAGCACACTCGTGCACCTCAGCAGGGAAAGAACCAATGTTGCAAACCAGCCTCAGCACTAAGGGATGTGGAAAATTTGCTGGGAGGAGAGCAGCATAATTCCAGCAGCCAAGGGAGCACACATCAAAGGAACGTCCCTGCAACCCTGGCCGGCTGTCCACAGCCCCATTTCCCTCTTCACCTTTTGTCTGCTGCCCTGGGGTGCTGCATGCCTGCCAGCCCTCCACCTCAGCACCCAGACGTGGAGGTAAATAGTGTGGGAAGAGTGGCGAGGAAGAGGCGGCCACCCCTAAGTGTCCCAAGGGCTCCTGGGATGCTGCAGTCCTCCCTCCACCCCAGCCTCCTCCCCACAGGCCCAGCAGCGCTGAATAGAGAAGCTTGTTTAGGCATAACCAGGCTGGCATGCGTCAGGGGATGGAGATGAGAGCCACACACAGGACAAGTGGAAAAATCCAACGAGCTCACCCTGCTGACAGTGTGAGTAGAGGTTATTCTTGGCCACCCTCACCCTATACTGAAGACGAGGGCTGTAAACACTGTCCCAAAGCCTTCCTTGCCTCCTGGTACTGCTTCTCAATTAACCTGCATCCTTAGTTTCAGGCAATAGCTCTATATCAGGCAGCAATACTCACTTACCTACCTCATCTCCAGTGCCCAGGTGTCCTTGGCCAGCAGAGGCCAGAGGCATGCCCTCTTCCACAGCTCCAATTCACACCCAGAGACACCAGTGAAACCCCTCACTTGTCTCAGTTCAGGCACCTTTCCACTTGCTTTTCTCCTTGCCACAACCGAGATTTTATCTGGGTTTTGTTTCTCTGCTTTCTTTCCTTCCTGTTCTCTTCCTGGTCTCCAGCAACTGGTTGGGACACAGCCTTCCAACAGCTTCCTGGGGCTGCTCCATAATGCATGGAGGACATCTGGCTGCCCTTGGCCACATGGAGCTATGGGCTGCGAGGCAGAAGTGAGCAGAGAAATGGCCTTCTGGAGAGGAGATGGGGCAGAGACCAGGAGAGACATTCCAACATGGAGTATTGGGCAAAGAAAGGGTCAGAGTCCAAGAGGAAAAGAAGAAAGGAGACCAGATCCTGAGAAAAGGGATGGGCACAACTTAAACGTAGTGCCGAGGAACTTGTGTGCTTTGCTTCTCTCCATAGTCCCCCATGGGCTGTGAGTGCTCAACACTTCTAACTAATATCCAGCTCAGGTTGGGCATTAGAATAAATTTCTTCTCAGAAAGAGAGGTGAAGCATTGGCACAGGCTGCCCAGGGAGGCAGTGGAATCACCATCCATGGAGGTGTTCAATAACTGTGGAGATGTGGCACTGAGCGACATGGTGGGGATGAGTTGATGGTTGGACTGGATGCTCTTAGTGGTCTTTTCCAACCTTAATGGTTCTACGATTCTCTGTATGTCCTCTAGCCAAGCACCATATAGCCAGAGCTGCATGCTATGGCCACTGAGCCAGGCAAGGCATAAAGAAAGCAGCTCATACTGAATTACTGAATTATCTGCACTACTCATGGAGTAGTTAAATATACTGAATACTATATCCTAAATATACCAGTGCCTCCTGCATGAGGAGACAAGGTCATGTCACCTTGCCTTCAAAGTCAGTAGCATTGCAGTGAATATAGCCCAGGACTCCTGCCTGTCGGTCCCTATGCTAACCACCAGGCAATGCTCCTCCCTAATGTCTAATAGCAGCTACCACAAATATGCTTCCCTCATCTCCTAAATACAGGAGGAAATAAATGGCCACATTATATTCACTGTGTCTGTAGAGCTGCTGTTCATCCCTCGCACTGCCCTCAGGTAACCCGGGAAAGAGTGGCTCTTGTGAGACGCACGGACATTGCTGCCCACAGGATGATGTAAGGTTTGAAAACAAAGTGAGCAGCAACAAAAAAGGGACAAACCAGCAGGCAGCGAGTGCTTCGTTTTCATAGGAGAGAGCAGGATTTGCAAGTGAGTCTAAGTGTTGCTCGCCTTGCCTGGTAACAAGTGCGCAGGGCCGCTGTGATGTTATTTGTAGGCAGTTAAATACATGTAAATCAAAGACTTGAGCATGGCCCTTGGCAAGACCATGTGTTCCACTGCTTTGCTTTTAAAGCAGAAATGATGGCACTTGTGAATGTCACCAATGTGTGTGGAGAGCTCAGATGGTTCAACAGCAGTTGCCATGCAGTACAGTAGCAACACAGGTCTCAAGGGCACGTCAATCTGTTTCCTTGAAACTAGGGTAGAACTGAAACCCGATATCTTCATTTTCAGGATTCTCACTTGAGCCTAATAATCCCAAAATCCCAGCAACAGTGAAAAACTCCACCTAAGTAAGGTCACGTCCCACACACGCAGCTCTCTCTTTGGAGAGTGTATGAAAGGAAAGAAAATAGAGATGTAGCAAGGTCCACCAGGAAACTCCAAGTTGCAGAGGCTGCAGAGCCTGCAGTGACGAGTTTCATGGAGATGTCCTGACAGAGATAGGTCTATGGTGGGCTTGGGACTGGAACGTGGGCAAGGCTGAACAACTTGAGCGTTAAAAGATAGGAGGAGCATCATTGGATGGAAGAAGCAGGCAAGAGCTCTTTCACCACGTCAGAGAGGTCTTCAGCACAGGACGGGCTGGTTGTACCCTCTGTCACAGGGCAGAAGTTGGGTGGCTGCAGCAGTAGGAAACACCAAGGCTCTTGGAGCCCTCCTCCCTCCCAACACAGCGTGGTACCGCTCCCACACCTGGCCACCCAGGCTGCCCAGCCACGGGGCTCAGGGGAGGTGAGCAGGGAGCATCACAGCCCACAGCAGCTTAGTTTAATCCCAGTCCCGATGCACATGCTGCCCTCCTGAACAGTTTCTTTCTTGCAGCTTGAACACTCCACATTGTCCTTCCCCACCATTTTGCAAGCAAGGTCCTTCTCCTGGTTGCTAGTGTTAACACAGGTTTCCCTTGTTCTGTCCCTTGAAATTTCCAGTAAAGCACCTTTAATACAATCTCTCTGTGGCTGCTCTAATTATGTGTGAAATATTTTTTCCCCCCATAAACCAAAGAAAACAAATCAACACAGTGAGATCCTTTCTCTCAGGCTGTTTGGCAGGTCTCACGGTCTTCAGAAAAGTTACCAAGGTCCACACAGTCTCTGCTGTCTTTTCACAACAGCACTTTTGGGTTCCTGTAAAAGGACCCAACAAAGGAAAGGGTCAAACAAATCACAGAGCCCTGAACGCCTATTTTCCCACCTGAATGTTCACAGGCCGAAGGGAAGGCTGTCTGCTGAGTGACAGAACAAAGGCCAAGATACATTTATTGGACCCAAGGTGAGAATGAGAGTTTGATTTGTTTTCAGAACACATGGAGCTGTTTGATCCCCTCCATATTAATGGCCCTCTGCCCCCACGGCTCTACCCCTGGAAAGCCCAGGGGTACATACAGCACTGACAGCCTGTGGACACTGGAATCACAGAATCATGCAGTCAAATAATTGTAGAATCTTGGACTCATCATGAAATCGTGTAATCCTAGAATCACTGAATCAAGCAATCACAGTATCATGGAATCTTAGAATTATGGCATCATGAAATCGTGCAATCTTGAAATCGTACAATCAAAGAATCATAGAATCTTGAAATCACAGAATTGTGGAAACAAAGACTCGTGGAATCACCTCGGTTGGAAAAGACCTGCAAGACCACCAAGTCCGAACATATGCATCAACTCAGCCTCAAACTTCAGCCTAGAAGCTCAGGCTCTGGACTCAGCAGAAGACTCAGCTAAACGGAGCAAAGGAGATCTGTAGGTCCTTCTTCTAAAGCAGCAGTACACAGAGAAGCAGGGACATGTGGCCAAGGGCTCAGCTGCAAGGAGCTAAAAAGAAGGATGTCCAGAGGTGTGTTTGGTGATGTAGAAACATATTAGTACCTCTGTAACCTTCAGTGCCCCTCTGAGATCCACTTGTGCTGGTGGAAGTACAGGAGAGCCCCAACCTGCCCCATAATCATGTGTTTTAAATGGCGGGTTTGATCTGGTGCTCTTAAATCTGAGAGCTGAAAGGTGAGGCAGGTTAGATCTTCCACTGACAGAAAAAGATGATGTATGCTATTTGTAGTGACCCTGAGGCTATTTCTGGGCTTCTGAATTAAAACTCCAGCTCCATCCACCCACCCTACAACCCAGACAGAGAATACATCACTTTTCTGCATCAAACAAAAAGATGCATTTACTGAAGGCTGAAAAACATGGAAACTGAAAGATGAGGTTTCACAACCAAGATTATTAATAAATAAATAAGGGGGTTAGAAAGAACAAACTACCCTCTCACTGTCAAGCCTGTGGATGGAGAATTCTGCATGTGTTAGGTCTGGAGAAACCCCTTGTACATTTCTCCTTCCATCTAAGTCTGAGCTCTGATCACTCCAGAAGAAGGGCTGGTGGCAGCTAGCTGCTCTAGCAGTGATCCTACGTTCACATCTGCTATATGTGGGCCCATACTGTTGGACTGTGGGTCTTTCTGTGGGATTTTGGTTTTCAGACTGATTTTTTTACACCTTTTTCTTACTCACCAGCAAAAAAACCTGAGATATAAATGGGGAAGGGGATATGAGTACTCCAGGACAGGTCTGAGGGGGTTAAAAGGCTCGGGGGGAGTCTGTTGTTAATGGGATGACAAAAGATTGACCTCCAAAGACAAGTATCTGTCTCTGTTGCTGAAAAAGCAAAATCAGATGTAACTGTAGGAAGAAAATCCCACTGCCTGCTGTGAGTGTTCTTGGGCTTTCTACTGAAAAAATTACCTCTGGGCTGTTGCATGCCAACCAGGCCATCCGTCCATGATCCCTTTGTTTATTGGCTGAAACTGCTTAGTCTGGGGGATTCCTGGAAAGTGAAAACAAGTGCCTTGGCCTCATCCTCTGAAGGGGGATGGCAAGCAGGAAACTCTGCCTAATGCAGCCCTTGGCTTTTTCCTAAGTATCTTCCTTTTGGTGCCTGCTTTTCTTATTTCTTATTTACCAGAGTGGCCTCCTGAGACTTCTCAATAGATGCTCTATGGCACCTACCCATCTCAAGTCAATGGGAATAGGGAAGAAAATGTAAGCCCATGTTCCCCGATTTCCCCACAGCCCCCTGGTACCTCAAAGGCACAAGAGGGACTGTGACAGTTCTCCTCGCTGGGGTGCTGTCTGGACCTTGAAAAAAGCAGAAACCTCTTCTTATTTCCCTTTCCCTGGGTTTGCATGGGACTGACACCTCCTGGTGGAGGAACCCTGATGGGTCTGCCAGTAATGTTGTAACAAAATCAAAGGGAGAAGCTCTGTGCACAGGGCCGTGGAAGTCCCCAGCCTCCTTTGTCAGCAGCTGACCCCATGTGCATGGTGTGCATAACCTACACAGGTAAGGCCAAGGGGATGGAGAGCAAAGCACCCAGCCCGGCCAGCCTGCATCGCTTGACGTAATCCCTCCACCAGCTTCCAAGGTCAACAGCGAGCTGTTTGTGTGGTGCTGGGCGAGGGGAGGCATTCTGGGAGGAAAGCAAACAGAGGAGATGTCCTCTGCCTGCACAAAAGGTGCTGTATTCCTGTGTTGCTCTATCCCAGGCTGGAGGGAACATAAAAATAGCACTGTTTTCATTCATTCATTGTATAAATATTGTGCTTATTGCCCACTCCCACATTTCCTTACAGCTCTCCATTAGGGATGGGGTCAAAGCTAGGCTCAGCCCAAGCAGCTGTTCAGCAAGGTGAGGTGAGGGCATGCACATATGCAGAAGGGAAAAAAAGCAAAGGTGCATTTAGGAGAAGAGCTTTCATGGATGGGAGATGCACACAGCATCACTCAGTCAAGGGAATGATCCTCTGAACAAAACCAATGTCACTGTCATCCAGAGATAACCAGGAAGGGCTGCACACAGATGGCACACTTGGAGCATGGAGCTGAGTGGATTAGGGACAACAGGTCCCTTGTGCAAGGAATTATAGAATCAGTAAGTTTGGAAAAATTGTCTAGTCCAACCACCAACCCATCACCACCATGCTCACTAGCCATGTTCCTAATCCCCAGTGGGGATACTATGCACGAAGCCAGACCCCACAGCATCCCAGTTAACAGCCCCATATCAGGCTCTGGTCCTGTGATGCTGCTCTTGCCTCCTGCACGGAAAATGACCAGTATCCTGTACCCTAAAAGCCCATCACACAGATGGGCATTCTCAGGGTCACTGTTCCATGGTGCTGAGCAGCCCCTTGGTGGGTGGGGAGCGTACACACTAAAAGCACAGACATGTTTGGAGCCCATTCCCCCCATTACACCTCCCTTACACCCCAATGGCATCTATCCAAGCACAGAGACGAGGAGCTAGGACACAGACAAGACACCCCATCCAGGTGATCCCAGTACCTAATACGTGACCAGAGATATCCTCACCCCTTCACACAACACTATTGAGCAACCGGAAAGACACTGAGAGGACAGGAGAAGCTAAAAAGAAGAAAATATTTCATAAAAAATCCTCCCTGCCAAACAGAGCCCCCTCTGTGCTCCCCATCCCACCCGCGGGCCGGAGCTGCTATTTTTATCAGGTGAGGAATAAACCACATTATCGGGGTGGGGGTGCAGGGCGAGCCCGGCTGTTTACGTCTGCCTGCGTGGGGCAGCAGAAGGCGGCCCATTGAGAGCGTCCCACTCACTGAGGCTGAATGGGTGCCTTGTGCAGCCGGAGGCGCAGGAAGGGCAGCGATCCCAAGCTGGGATGCAAACAGGGTTGGGATGAAGCAGTGTGTGAGCGTGGGGTTTGCTTTTTAAAGATGGGGCGAGTTTTCCACCCACGCCGACAAGGGAGGATATTCACTCTGGAGGAGAGGCACAGGTGCTGTGTTTGGGGGAGGCTCTTCAGTGCCCTTTTTACCCCCGGGGTTGACTTTTCAGCCCCCTCCCATGCTCTCTGTGGGCAAAGCGTCTCCTGGGAGCTCTCAGGCTCCTCCTAGTTTTTACCTAGCAGGATTTTGGCTCTGCCTTTCCATCCCTCTGGCTGCTCATTGTGCCACGCAAGGTAGGGCCATATGTTCCTCCCATGACCCAATGACATGGGCTATGCAGACACTTGTACATCACACCTTGCTCTTCCCAGCCTAAGGCCATGTTCTGGATAAGTGCAGGACCCAAACATGACATTCCAAACTGATGGTGAGGCACCTGGACAAGAGTCATCCAGGTTTTGCCCTATGCGATCATAGAGTCATAGAATCATCTGAGTTGGAAGGGGCTCTTAAAGGCCATCTGGTCCAACTGCCTGCACTGAACAGGGACACCTACAACTGATCGAGTGCTCAGAGCCCCATCCAACCTGATCCCCCCCAGGGATAGGGCACCCACCACCTCTCTGGGCAACCTGTGCCAGTGCCTCACCACTCTTACCATAAAAACCCTTTTCCTTATATCCAGTTTAAATCCCCTCCTCTTTAGTTTAAAACCATTTCCCCATGTCTTATCACAACAGAGCCTCCTAAAGAGTCTGTCCTTTTCAAGGCAATCCATGCTGTGCCCCAGCAGCAACTCCGGAGGGATTTCTTCCTCCTAGTGCAGACATTTCACTGCTGGGAGGTACAAGGATGCTGCTGGGCACTGACTCCTCCACTCCATGCTTCCCCACTGCGAGGAAAGGTGAGCTCAGAGCTTCTATCCACCTGAACCAAAACACAGCTGAGCATTCAAAGTGACTGCCAGCTCCACCCCAAGCATCATTGCCCACCATGCCTTCAGAAAGGACAATTGCAACAAATGCTGCTACAGATAAGAAACCCACAACAGCTGAGCCCCTCAGATGCTCTCTGTAAAAGCATGGACAGTACTTTTTAGGCAAAAGCTCAAAGCTCCCAGGTTACCCCCAGATTTCCAGTGCCTTTTCCTGAAGTCTTGGCACAGATGTTTAAATTGCACACTGCCCCATTCAGCTGCCTTCTTAAGGATCGGTCAGGATCCTGAACCCTCTTCTCATGCTCCTGCTAGCTCCTAAGTGCCTAGTTAGCATTAAATAGGATTAAATAATTCTAGAAGTAATGTTTCTAGGACACCAAGCCCTCCTTTTCACCCTGAGAGGCACACAGGGGTTTGAGCTATGGGCTGTGAGATGGTTCGAGCTGGTGGTTGTGAAGAAGGGGCAACTTCATCACACTGAGTGGGTAGGTCTCGCCATTTTTAAATGCAGTTTGAGGATTTTATTCTTTATCCCTCTGACTGTTCTTTGTTCTCCTTTTTATTCTCTTTATTTTTTGGTTTTTGGGGTTATTTTTTGGCTGGAAAGCCACCAAGCCTGCCTTTCATTACTCTTGGAAAAGTGCAAATAACAATCAGCCATACCAATTCAATCTTTTTCTGTCTGGTGTTATTTCCTTTTCTGCCTGTTTTCATCCAGCAACTGCTTCTACCATGCAAATTCTGGATATTCATGAGGCAAATCTATTATTCACCCTTCCTTGGGCACAGGGTTTGTTCTCTGATCAAATATTTGCTCTCCCTGGAGGCTGAGCCTCACTGGGAACAGACACAGGTCTCCTTTGAACTTCATAATGACATGTAACAGCTTTATTTCACCGTAAGCACTTCTCTGGTTTGTAACCTGTATTCCAAAGACCTCTGAATTGTCGCTTCCCTGCTTTAAACAAAAACCAAAAGCCACTTATATGACTTTTTGGGCCCAGCCTCTGCTCAGTCTAAAAACAAACAAACACCACCAGTTCCAATCCCAGGTTATGAATCACAATTTCTCTGCCCGTCTCGAGCTGTTTTTCCAATCGCTCCTGATGCAGACACAGAACAGGGACAGCCAGCAGGTACTGAGCCATGCCTATCCCTTTCCCGAAGTTGCTAAGGAACCACTTTGTGTGGAGCATCACATTTTCCTAGCTGGTCAGCCCCGAAGGGGAATTTTCTCTGTTCCCTGGCTTCAGCTCACTAAAGGTTCACATGGGGTTTTCTTCGCCAAACCTCAGCGGCAGCTGAGGGTACGCAGGGCTCCCAGTCCCTCCCCAGCAAAACAGCTCGATGTATACGTTTCCCAAAATGACTTTATGTTACTCAGAGAAAGGGCTGCGGTGAGGCGTGAGATGTTTGAGAGTCCTTTGCACACATGAGTCAGAACAAAATCACTCCGGGTACATTTTATAGCTCCTGTCTACGTGCCTTTTTTTCTCCCCAGTTGGAAATACCGAGCCCTGCCTAAAGCACAAGCCATCATGCTCTGTCTGAAGCACGCCTCGCCTGTCCTTGTGCTGCCCAGGCAGGCTATGCTCCAGCACAGCCTGAGATGGCAGCAACCCCTGAGACAGACCCAATGCCCTTTAAGTCAGTGGTGAGCCCTCATTTGACCTTAAAGGATGGAATATTAAATCTGATGTTGATAGGTAGTGTTCTTCTGCACCAGAAGGCATGCAAGGCAGGAGGAAATAAAGTATAGGAATTTGGGACAGGGCTGCAAATGCCCTGCCCTGTCTAGTGGTCACAAAGAATTTACCCTCACTGCCCTTCTGCCCTCTACCATTGAAGCACTAGGAAAGATTTAATACTGAGTTTTCGCATCTGAAGAAAGGGGTGATCCGAAGGGAAGATTCACAACCAAAATTTGGTAGTGAATTCCTAAGGTGGAATAAGGTCAGACTTGGTGATCTTAGTGGCCTTTTCCAATCTTAATGCTTCTAACATCCTCGTGAGAAGAAGTGCGTCCCTACGCTGCTTTCTGGGAGCACTGCTGTCAGGATGATGGATGCCCAGCTTTCATGAGAGGGCACAAGTGCAACAAGAGGCTCATGAACCTCAGGTTTTGGAGTGAGACAGCCAAGGAATCAGACTATAAAATGGGGCATGGTATCAAAATAATTCATGGAGGGTGGGAAATCTATTATATCATAAACCAGTGTCAGCTGTATACAAGCCGGTTCAGCCCTTAGGTTTTGGGAAAAGAGATGGAAATGCAGATATTAAAGATCATAGTGAAAGAGAGAAGGGAAAGAGGCAGAGGACAGGTGCGAGGCTTGGTGCATGGAGCAGGGCCAACAGAAGCATGCCTGCTGTTCCAGGCAGGGTCAGGGCCCCGAAACTACCTCATGTCTTTGGAGCACAATACACTCAGAAGAAGCATCCACACTGTGTCAGGGAGAGAAAGGCCAGGATGGGGGTTTTCCCCCACGTAGCACAGTGCAAGTTTTACCATTCCTTTACCCCAGTGGTATTCTTTTCCACACTAAGGTGAAGGGCTGTATCTCTTGGCAGACCAAGTGCAGTGAATGGCTGGATAAAAAGCAGCACACTGTAGGGAATCTCAGCCTATGACAGAGGACTGTGCAGGTTCAGTCCCAAGTCCTCTGCCCACGCTCAGCTTTCACAGAGGAGATATGCAGCGTTCTTCAATCAGAAGAGGCTTTCCCAACTGTACAGTCTCTGCTGTTTCCCACCTCCTCCCAGCTTCCCCCAGTCCCTTCACAAGCCAAAGAGCAGGCCTGTAACATCAGACCCGCTGCATTCTCCTCCAGCACAGCTTCTTCTACTCAAAGTCAGCAGCACTCCCCCACAGAAGGGAAAAAAAAAAAGTCAGAACAGCCTCCTCAGCACCTCCCCACAGCACCAGAACTGCTGAGAATTCCATTACAGGATTCTCCTTGAGGTTTTGGGGTGGTTGCTTCAGTCTCCACCACTCTTAAGTCCTTCTACAATTCTACCCACGCAGCCTACAAACAACTCCACCTCTTAGCCCCCTTCCTCTGCCTTTCCATCACATATCAGTTACCGATAAGCACCAGGTGCTCTACATTTCCTAATGCTGAGCATCCTTTCCCTGGTCCCACACCACTTCCACCACCTGTCCCCTCCTCTGCACCCTACAGCCAGCAGAGACTAGAGGAGAGGTCCTTAAGCTCTCTGCTCTCTCTGGGCTCCCCAGTACATGTGCTCATTTCTAGTCAGACTGCAGTGATATTGACTGCATTGCAGACACGCATAATTTGCCCAGGTTCCTTAATTAGCTTCATCTTATTTTAGTTTGCATAAACTGTGCTCTCTTTTTATTGCATAAACTATTTCTTCTCTCTCAACCACTTGTGGTGCTCTGTGTAGTTTGCTTCCAAACCAGAGGGCTAAATTTAATCCCCCACTCCCCATTCAGCTTTCTCCATTTACAGTACATTTTTTTTTCTTTTGGCAATGCCTTTTTTTCCCCCCTTTCTTTTCTTTTTTGTTTTTTTTTTTTTTTTTTTTTCTTTTTTTTTTTTTTTTTTTCCCTCTTTCCAAGAGGCTGGGCTTCCTTTTCTGTCCTTAAGCCCTCCTATTTCCCCCTGCCCCCTGGATGCCTGCCTACCTTTACTCTAAAATCCAGAGGAGGATCCAATACATTTAGTGTGCCAGCTCTTCAAGAGGTATCTAAGGAGGCTGACAGGAGTTTGATGGTCTCTCTTGCAGCCAGTGGCAGCTAATGTGGTCTGAAACCCTCTCTCTCTTTTTTGCCATTCACACACAGCACTTACTCTTCAAGCCTGCTGCTGCTGCCACTGCCTGAAAGGACCTGAAATACCACACAGGGAATTGTGATTTCTTCTGGGGAACTGGGAAAAAAAAAAGGCAGGAAAAGTCCTCTGGAGATAGCAAAGAAGACATACAGCAACAGCAAGAAGTGGCAAGCTCTTTCCATCTTGAGCACCGAAAAACACCTACTTTCTCTGCCAGGTGTATGGGACTTAGATTCTCCAAGCACTGCACTGAACTGTTAAAGGTAAGGTGTTGCGCTTTCCTCTCTCTTCAGTATTTTTTCCTTAACTTTCCCACTTCTTTCCTCACTGCTTGAAGGGTGCAGGCTCTGAGTGCTTTGGTTCTTGCCCTGAGCAGAGAAACGTGCAAAAAGTTGTGCAGTGGCTGATGGCAAGTTTTCTGCAGAGCTGCTCTCCTGCAAAGAGAGCTGCTGCCTGAGGAGCAGCTGAGGAGCCCGGGTGATGGGACTGTGCTGCCAGCAGTGCTGCAGGGTGCTTCCCAACCCTGCTGTGAGGCTGCGGAATGCAGACCCATCACTGAGGACCAGGGCTATGCACTGAGCTTTCAGTTTTCTTTGGGAAGGGAGGGAAAGCAAGCCATGCGACTTGAGAGCGTGCGTCCTATGCCACGAGTGGGGAGAGCAGAGAGGGGACTGCCCCTCTTCTTGTCCCCCAAACCCTTTTCTGAGCTCTCAGTGCATCGGGGTGATGGGTTACTGCTGCCCGTGGCATTTCTCATCTTCCTGCTGAGCTGACCTGTTGCAAACGTCCCAAAGCATTGTGATGCTTCTCCCGGTTATCGCTCTGATCGCTGTAATTGCATCATTCTTGAGAACACAGAGGGTGGCTCAGAGGGAGGAGGAGAAGAAGGGATGGGATCTGGAAGATCTGACAGCGCAGCACGTGTGTGCGGATGGCTGTGAGTGGTGCTCGGTGCTGGCGGACCTGCTGGGTGGCATCAAGAGCCCAGCACTGGGTGTTACCTGCCCTCCTCCTCTGTGCTTTTAGCAGTGGTTTGCATGTAGCTGGGCTCCTCTGCAAGAGCAGGCAGAGCAAAAAGTTTTGTCCTTTGGAATCCGCATCAGAAATATCTCCTTTTAGGTCATTCACCGTTTCTTAAGACTTTTCACTTGAACCTTGTGCTAAGTAGCAGCCTACCCTCTGCACGTAGCGGAAAGCATGCGTTTTAACCCAAACTTTTGAGCCAAAAAATGCACTTTTGAAAAGTTCTCCTACTTTTCTAAAATAACTTTGCCAGATGTGGAAAGGGAGGGAATATCCCATGACGAAACATTTGGGAGAGAGGAATTTCTTAGCATTCCTCACCAGTTTGCTTTTTGTCTACATCCTCCAGAAAGAGGACATGGGCTGGGCAGAGGGGCTGGGGATTGGGGACTGCATTGGGTGGGTTTTCAGACCTCACCGACAAGAGCTGTTGGAAGTTTTGAAAGCTGAACTGTTTGTTTCTTTGCTTTGGTTCTTTGGGGTTTTATTTTCCTGCTCACATGGTGAGTTAGAGGGAGATATTTCCCCTCCCTGATACTTTTGGAGGTGCTGTCAGAGCATGGAAGAGAGGCATCCCCTCCTGCCCTTGCTGGACCAGGGATGTTCCCATGATGTGCTCTCAGCAGCTCCAGTAGTCTCTGGGGAAAAACTCCATCTCTTCTGCTTGAACTCCTGTTTAATGTTTCCTATAATTGTGGACAAAAGTGGGGTTTGACAGCACCATGAGGGCTGGAAGGCAGGTGAGCAAAGAGATCCCAGGAGATGGGAAATAGAGGGAGTGAAGGAGGCAGAGGGAAAGGAGAAGAGGATATTAAAATTAATGCTGCAGACCTAGCACCAGTGGAGAAAATGGCAGCCCAGCACTGTAAAACATGACCTGTATGGAGAGGAATGTTAAGGGGTTCTAGAGAAGGAGAGGTTGGATGGTATCCCATAACAGACAAATGAATGATTGTAAATTGTTGTTCAATGCTGTGGTGTCATCCATGTGTCCAGTGACCAGAAGCCCTTGGGAACTCCAGAACTCACTCCATTGCAGGTCTTTTCTCTCCTCCGCTCTCTCTGCATTCACAAATGGCCCAGGTCTGATGACCTCACTGCCTCCCCATGCTGCCTTACACACAGCAAGGACGTGGGCTGGTGGAGGTCCAGCTGCTCCCACTTCAAAAATCAACAGGACCTTTCTTAGCTGCCTGAGACATCTTTTCCACCACCATCCTCTGCCATCTCCCTGCTTCTCCCTTTTCCTTGCTGGCAGTGGGATGGCTGCTCCACCGCAAGCCCAGCCTTCTCCAAACTGCATCCTCCTCCTCCTCCCGCTCCCCCCAGAGCCTCCACGTGTGAACAAGCCGGTCTGTGTGTGCTGCTCGCAGGCAGCTTCCCAGCAGCAGCAACAAAAGCCGTCTTCATCCCAGCTCTGGACCACATACGGAGCCAGAGCGCGACGGCTGCGGAGCGGCCTGCTGCATTCAGGGCTGTTTAAAGAGTGAAAGAGACGGCAAAGAGAGGGAGCTGTTATATATATATATTAAAAAAAATAAAAATACTTGAGCCCAGTGCAACAACGGAAACCTTAGAGTTTACTTTTAAAAACTCAGTGTTTCCTTGTGCGAGGGCCGAACAGCCCGGGCTGTGTGCGCGGCGGGGCTGCGGGCGCTGCTGTGTGCACAAGGCAGGGTGTGTGCCATGCCCCGCGCCGCTCTCAATGGGCTCACAGTTGCTGAGCTCAAGAAGCTTTTTGTTGGCCTCATGAATAGGTGGGGGGATTTGTAATGTTCACCGTGCTGAATTTTTTTTTTTTTTTTTTTTTTTGAGATGCTTCCCGGTGAGATTTTTCCTCCAAGTGCTTTATGATGGGCTTTCCCTTTTTTTTAATAGAAATTTCCACTTCTCACTTGAATGATATTCTCCCTTCCCAGTGTTCATTCAGTACAGACCAGGGAGCAGAAGGGTGGGTGGAATGATGAGAAAGGCCAGGATCTGTGTGGGGTACCCCAAAATCATAGAATCGTTTGAGTTGGAAGGGACCCTTAAAGGCCAACTGGTTCATCTGCCCTGCACTGAACAGGGAGGGACACCTGCAGCTGATCAGGTGCTCAGAGCCCCATCCATCCTGACCTGGAGTGTCTCTAGGGACGGGGCACCCACCACCTTTCTGGGCAATCTGTGCCAGTGCCTCACCGCCTTCACTGTACAGAACTTTTTCCTTATATTCAAGCTACATCTCCCTTCTTTTAGTTTGAAACTATTTCTCTACTGCAACAGAGACCCTGCTAAAGAGTCTGTCCTCCTCTTTCTTACAGCCTCTTTAGATACTGAGAGACCACCATTAGGTCTCCCCAGAGCTTTCTTTTCTCCAGGCTTAACATCTCCAGCTCTTTCAGCCTCCACATGATTTAGCTGCTGAAATACCCTCAGCAGCCAAGCAGCAGACAAGTGGACTGCTCTTCTCAGCTTCCCTTCCCCTGCTTTAGAAACCCAATCATCTGAGTGAGCTTAGACACATCATGGTTTCAGATGGGGCCACGTTAAGGGAACATAGTCCCATCACCAGAGAAGGAGAAGGAGATGCAGGGACTTCGGTCATGCAGTGAAGTCCCAAAGCCACCAATTCTCTGTTCCTGCCATGCAAGCCGTGGTGAAGCAGACCACGAGCCTTACCTTGGTGTGGAGGCCTGTGACAGGCACAAGTTGTGTGGAATTTGGGTTACAGGACATTTTGGGGAAGGAAGGTCTGTGCTGCTTGTCCTGTGTCTGTTGTTACAGGCGTCCGTGTTGCAGGGAAGCAGTCAGGGCAGGGCAGTGTTCCTGGCCAGGCACAGCAGGCCACGCTCGCAAGCTAGGCCCGAGTGAAGGCAGACATGCCCAATAAACCCCGCTTACATTAGCGGGAGGGTATGGAATGTAAATACTCATGCTTCAAGGCATAAGGCAACCACTAAATGCCGAGTGTTAAAAAGAAACTTCCTCCTCAGCACTTTCTTCCCTATTTTTCGATGATGAGAACTTTGCTCTGATATTGGTGATACAGATCTTGTCCAAGACAGGATGCTGGCCTGGACACACTGCTGGTTTCAGCTGGGCTGGCAGTTTCCATGGGTGTTTGGCTTCTAAAATGCCCTTGTGCTGAGCAGAGGACTTGGATGTGTAATTAGCAGTAGTGACAATTACTGAAGGACAAAAGAAATTGTCTGTGATGGCCACAGGTCTGACTTAACAGAAATTTAAATAGGAATAATCTGACCAGAAGATGGTAGATATTCTTTAGGGGAAACTAAGAGTAAATAACCAGTGAACATCTCCTGATTAATGAACTGAAGGGGATAAGTTGTGCAAAGAAAACACATAGGCCAGCAGCTGATAAACTGATAAGATGATAAGGTGTAAATGGTGGCAAGTATCCCTTCCAGCTGGAGCTCTCATCCCTCATTCACACCTCCGCTGGGAGAGTGGTGCCCAGCACTGAACAACCTTAATGCACAGCAAAACCTGCTGCTCCTGCTGAGATCCCAGCAAGTCAGATTTAAACCCCCCAGCACAGCCCTGGAAATCCCCAGTCACTGCAGCCTTCACATGGGGCAGGGCAGATTCAGCCCAGCTGGCATAAACTAATTGGGTTCAGAGGACTACTGGATTAGCAGTGCTGTGATACAGCAGCCATAGACCCAAGTGTAATTAACATGACATCATCTGTGCCACAGATTCAAGGTTGAAATAATCACGTACTTCACATATTAGAAATTATAGGATGGCTTTTGTATAAATGATTAACTGTCACTGTTACTTACCCCAGAAAAGTAGTTTCTGTGGTGGTTGGTGTATAAATAATACCCTGTGCCTCTACGGTGCTCAGCTTCAAAGTAATACTTCAGTGCTGCACCATAATGAATACCCTCCCATTCTGTAATGACTGGTCTGCAAATGATGTCTTTTCCCCTGTTGTAAATTACACTGTGCAGTTACTGCTGCAATTGCATCCCGTCTGGTTAGTAAATAATACTCTCTCCATACTATTGTATCTGGGGTTTAAATAATACCCTGTCCTCCCGCAGTACTTGGCATCTTAGTGTCACCCTGATTCTGCATGGTACTTTGGAGAACAGAGAACATCCTTTTGCTGCTGAACAAATTGCAGCCTTCCTCTTCATTGTATTTGCCCTCTAAATATTATCCTGCTGTTTTCTATAGCACTTATCGTATAAATAATACCTTGCTGCCTTGTAGTAATTGATACGTAAGCGATACCCTCAGACAGCAGGGTGCTTGGGTTGCTAATGCTGCTGAACACACCAGCAGGAGGGTGCAGTGCCTGAGACTACAGTGTATGTAGCATGTACCCATTTCTTCTCCATAATTATTCCCATATCAGGCAATGATAGGCATGCATACGTTCCTTCACACTTTTCTGTTTGGGGCAGGTAGGCTTGTGATTTTTAGGCACGAAGATTTCAGTGGCTGGGAAGTAAATCAGAATCATTCAAGTTGGAGGGGACCCTTATATGTCATACAGTCCAATTCCTTTGCACTGAACAGGGACAACTACAGCTCAATCAGGTGCTCGAGCCTGGTCCAGTCTGACCTTGAATGTCTTTGAATAGGGGCATCCACCACTCATATTTCACTTCAGTTCATCTTCAGTGCTGTGCTTCTAGTTCCCACTGTCATACCCAAAGTGACTTACATTACAATTACCACTCCAACCAAGACATCGCTGAGTTCAGTGTGGGCTGCAAAGCTTTCCTGAGATGCAAGATAGGTTCTTGGGTGAGTTGGGCTCTGCCAGATACCACATTGCCAAGCCAAGGTGCTTAGACAGGTGGCAGCCAGGTCAGCGTTACCTGCAGAAACTTTTTGAAGAAATAAGGGCTGGTAACGCTCAGGTGTCATCCACATTCTCTATTAGAAAAGTTATATTTTCCTATAGAGACTCCATTTCAAAGAATTAGTAGTCTTCTGTCCTTCCTTCTGCTAGAGCTACCATATGTTCTCCTTTAGCCAATGTAAGGTATGTGACTGAGATGGTAAGCAAAGATGCTTTGGCTAACACAAACCCTCCTTCCAGCATTTCCATCCACACAGTAAACCAATGTACTTCATGGATAAAACACTCAGCCCATTCTTTCTTGGGTGCTCAGACCTTTGCTCACCTGATTGTGTGTTGTTGTGCAGCGAGTGTTTGATAGCTTCAGTCGCAGTCTAGCATCAAAGACAAAAAGGCTGGGTCTGCTTGTGCTCAAAATGCAAACAGCTCTCTCATGCTTCAGTCTCATAGTAATGCTGAAGCTTTTCTCATCCCTCCATCCTCTATACTGGGGAAATAGAAGATAATGAGTTACAGTGGTTGGCATCTTCACTTCAATCCTGGCATAGTTTGTTCCCATTTTCTTCTATTCTCCAACTCTGCTGCAATGCACATGCAGCTGACTCTGTTAGATCTGTGGTGCCCCATACTTCAGTGATATCTCTCTTATGTGTGCTGTTAATGTAATTAAACAATAATATTTTGAAACTGATTGGGAATAGTGTCACTGGACACTCAGATAGCTGATTGGATTTATTTCCCTCATAAAATTATGTCCTTTTCCAAAGTAGCTTTAGGGACTCAAGGCCACATTTTGCAGAAGCAGCAAAGTGCCTGGAGACAAAGAGAAGCACTTCTGCAAATCCCATTAAGCTCCTCATTCGTCCATTTGCATCTTTAAATTCTGAGATACGGTGGATGATTTGGCAGGTAATCAGACTTTTACTCAATAATTTGGACATTCCCAGAAATATTGTGGCGACTATTGGAGAGCACACTGTAAGAATTTCATCTGTTGCTGTTTTGTCAAAACTTATAATCAAGATCTTTCAAAGCTCAGTTCAGATGTTATTTGCTAATTTTGCTAATGACCAGTAGTGCATGTTTCTTTTGCCCTCCAGGATATTATATTTTTCACTGCCTTTTGCAACATCCCTATGGTAGGAAATACACTGATCGGAGATAGCAAGCATGGAGCATCCAACCCAAGGGAAGCGATCCAACATGGCTTTGAACATCCTCAATGCTGCAGCAGCATGCGGAGTTCTGGAGGCCCCAGATGTTGGCTGGACAAGCTTGGGGTCTGCATTGACTGACCTTTTGGGGTCAGAACTTATATAGCATTGCCCATCACCTTCCCATTACACTTCCTTTTAGTCATAACTTGAAGCAGGATCGTGTTTGCCAGAATGCTCATCTTAAATGCTAGAGAATATTTCTGTTACGAAACTCAGCAGCTAGTCTTACTCAACGTTACTCCCATTGCTTGCTTCATGCCAATGGTATGGATTGATGAGCAATAATGCCACAATGCCTTTTCTGTCACAACTATGCCACAATCTGCAGCCTGTTTGGTGACAGTGCCAAATGTTACGCATGATTAGATCCAGTTCTCATACTGTGTAAGTGTGTAAGAGCCAAGCAGGATTTTCCTCGCTGTGTTGTCTTATGGAATTAATTCTTCTGTCTGAAAGCTGAGTGCTCTGTGCAAAGTCGTGGGGACTGGGACTTCCTCTCAAGTGCTCTCCCTGTTGTCTGTTTGTTTCAAGCAGTTACATGTCTAGACTAGATTTTAAAACCAGAACCCCACTTTGATGTCACAAACCTCAGGATTAAATGGCAACATTTCTCTTGATTCCAGTGTCCATCCACCAGATAATTTATCTTCCCATCCTACTGGAAAAATTGGAAGATAGCTTGTTTAAAATAGATCGTAATCATTACTTTTCTCTGAATTGGTCTTTTACACCAATGGTATAAAACAAGTTTTACGTTTTTGCCATTTCTCTCGCTAGTGCCCTGTGTTTGGGTCAAAATACTGGTGCAGCACGCTCTTCCATCAGTGTCTGAGTGTGTTTGCTGGTTTGAAACACTCTGGTAGGCAGTTATTTCCCCCACAAGGCGATCTGTGTTGGTGCCTTTTCGGTTCCCTCAAGCTGTGGGTACTGTTGGTTTCAAACTGTTCCACATACCTCTGGAAAAACAACATTTTCTGTTGCCTTTACAGAATGCTTCACCAAATGGTGGGCAATGTTTTGGCTCTCCTCTCAACCACATCTCATACACAGGAATTTATTTGCCTCTCAGAAAACTTTGTATTCCCATTTAATTGCTGTTCTGGTTTCCTTCATACCTCACTTTCTCTTTTTGAAGGGATGATGTATGGACTTTGCCTAGCAAACTAGATTTGGACTTAACAGCATTGTCTCTCCGGATGTCTGTGGCTTGTGCTAAGGTTAAATTTCTTTCTACAGCTTGCACCTCACAGAATGATTCCATATTTCATGTAAGAACCTTGTTTTTATTCAGGATTCTCATGGTCTTCCCAGATTAACATTTGTGCTCCGTAGACTTGGTCAGCAGCATATTTTCTAGTTTGCAAGATTACTAGGCAGGATCTGTTGTCTCTCTGTGAAGGGCTAATTCAGTGGAGCCCTGAGGTCTGAGTTGTAGTGAAAAGATTATTGATACACATTCATTGACCCCAGCCTGCAACTAATTTTGGAGAGGCCAGTTGTCTCCATCTTACTCCCTTTTCAATGCCATGTCATCATGGTTGCTTCCGAAGTAACACCGTTCCATTGCCCATTAAGACATTGTGTGCGTGTTGAGAGAGAGTTTTCTATTTGCACAACATACATTCAAGTCAAAGAGTCTGTCTGTTATTAAAGGGCAATGTTTCTATTCTTCAGCCTAATTTCACCATGTGTTAAAAGGGAATAGGCCACTTCTTGTGGCCAGATGCTGAAATCTCCCTCAGCAAAAAACAAAACAGTTTGATCTGTTTCTAGATTGAACGTTAAGTCTCATATGACTAAAACTTAATCTTTTTATATTTGCTGCTAATTTCAGAAACTTCTTTTTGAGGAGCTTTCTTGGAGTGGTTTTGAACTGTCCCAAAATGGGAATCTCAGGCAGGGAACTGAAGCCCTCTACTCATTATTCCCTCCTCTTCGCTGAGGGTCCCCTTTTCTTCTGGATGGGTGAATGCGTCACCCAGAGACTCACATGCACCTTCCTGAAGAGTCAGGACAACTTCACTTTTCCATCACCTTGCACCTTCCCTTCCAACTTCCCATCAGCTTCATGAGGAAGGACTTAAGCCTTTTGAGGTCTCTGACAGATGGACCAGGCAACACTGCTCGGCTGGGAACTATTTTCCTGTTATCCTTTTTTCTCTTCTTTTGTTTTCCGCCGTACAATTTGGCTTGGTTCAAAAGCATCACTGACGTAGAAAAAAACAAAAACCAAGAGAAAGATTTATTTTCTGCCTGGATCCCCAGTTTCTTTCTGTCCCAAAAGCACAGAGCAGGCTGAACCAAAGGCAGGAGTTATCGTTTGGATAAAGTGACTTGACAAGTGAATGGTGCTCACCAGGACTGCTCCTAGCAAAGAGAGCTGAGCATCCCTCGGTGTTCCCAATGTGGTGAAATCCCCTTGGAATGATGGGACAGGGCAGATAGCTCCATTCCCCAAAAGGCATAGAGCAATAAACAGAGCCCTAATTGACTGAGCCAGGTGAATTGAGTTAAACACACACTGTATGTCTTGGCTGGGAGGGAAGAGGACACCGCATGCCAGAACAGCCTCCTGGTATGTGAAAGGTTTGAGCATACAGAAAAGGAAGGAACTGTACAGGGATGGAGGGCAACTAGGTGCTGTGAGATGGCGTCAGCTGGATATTGAGTCAATATAAAGGAAAAAAAACCTGGATGAAGAGACAGGATAGGGAGATTTGAACAGATCTTCAACATACAGGAAAACCCGGATAGTGCTTGGGAGGGATGATCTATATCACATTGTAGGTATTTTGGTTTGGTGATGCAGCTCTTGTCAAAAGACCTCTTAGATGGCTGCTGTGCTACAGGAATAAGAGACTTGATATAAAAGCTGACATTTCTAGCATGGAGAGATGTGTGAGTAGTTAGGGGCCAGCGTTAGCAGAAGCACCAAACTCTTCCTGACCTCCCAGCCCATCTTTACAATCCAAATGTGAAGTCCGTGGTCTCAGTGCAGTTTGTCAGCTGGAAGGCAAAGCAGGCCCAGCACCTCCAGATCTAACGCTCATAGTGAAAACCTGCTCCAGCATTTTGATAAAGCCTCTTCAGCATAGAAAGAGGTGTGTAAGATCCTTCAGCAGCAGCAGCAAAATCCATGGTTGCACTGTGGTTAGGGGCTCATGTTGCTGTAGGAAAGGGTATCTGAAGTCTTTGGTGTAAGCTGGTGATTAGAGGCTTGTGAATAAAAGAGGGAGGGCTCCTTCTCTCCTGGGAGACTCTCTGCTTACCTGCACAAGGAATACACACTTTAAGGAGTCACAAAGAGTTGGAGCATCTGGAAACAGGAGAAAATAATAATCTCTTCCTCCTCCCCTGGAAATGAGACAGATCTGCTCAGGAGGAAGAGAGTGTTTTGTGTCAAAAAAAATATCTGGAGTTCTGGAGAAAAAAAAATTGCCAAGAGACTTTTAGATTTCAGATCTTACAGATTATTTATGGCAAGTAGTAATGTTTTCTTGGACCGCTGGTAGGAGGACTCTCCCCTTCCCAGCCAGTAAGCAGAAAGGCCCTGGCCCTCTCCCATGCCATTTGCCCTTTTGTCTCCTAGATCACCTCGAAGAGAGGAACAAGTCAAGATTCCACCTTCCTAGCAAAACTAAACTGTGCATGTCTTGAATTTATGAGACAGGAAATCTATTTGGGAAGAAAGCTAGATCTGAAACAGCCTCATTTAAGTAAATCTAAGCACAGTGTTTACACAATGTCTGGAATTAATGCAGAGAAAACTTTTAGGTGCCAACTTTGGAAAGAGAAAACGGGGAGCAAAAAGAGGCCACAACTGAGCTGTCATGAAGCTAGAAGCTCTTCCTCCTGGTCGAATAGGAGGTTGTTTTTTTCCACTGTCAAGCACCAACAGTACGTGGTACATTGTAAAGCAAAGACTAGATAGGAAGTGATTGCCCTTCCTTGCCCTTACCACCTTTGTGTCTGTGGGGTGATGGTGTGAGGGTGGTTGGTGTTACCAGCTGTGTGTGTTTACAGCATGGATGGTCTCAGCAAAAGTCATGATGTTCTGCAGAACATCAGAGGGAGGTATCTTAGGCGAGAGTAATGGCAGCCTTTGTGTCCTACATGTGGTGCATATTCACATGAAGGGATGTTAATGCAAGCCAAGGCTATGCACAGTATTACAATGATCATACTCCTTGTCATCAGCATGACTCAAAATGCAGTTATTGCACAGGCCCTACAGCCATGCATACCACATGAAATCTGGCTCTCCCCTCAAATCTCTTAGGTTTGTTATGTGATTTTCCGTGCTAGTTTGATGTTTTCTCTACCTGGAGCAAAAGGAAAAGTCTTCGTATGTTGTGAAGCTGATATGCCAGGGACCAGCTTCAGGATGTCTCTTCCAGTCCTGCCCAGTGCCTAATAAAGTGAATTTTCACACCACGTTTCCAGGGCAATTTTGGGTAGCAGAGCATTAACAGATATCAGACTTGGACAGCAACTAGTAAAGCCAGTGAAGAGCTTCAGGCTTATGTCTGTGCCTATGGCTTCTGTACTGAAACATGATCTCACAGGCAGAAGCCTACTCACAAAACAAGTAAAAAGGCTGTACAAGTGAATGTTTCCAGCATAGCATGTGCGCCGTTCGTATTCTCCAGCAAAGCAATGGGCATCCCCTAGATGGAGCAAATAGCTGCTGTCCACTAGCTGAGCTTTACCTCTCCTTTTCTATCTCACAGCAGCTGCAGAGGACAGGCGTGCCTGTTTAGCACTCATGTCAAGAAAATGTTGTCACTTGGAGAGCCTGTTCTCAGCTCCCTTGGGATGTGGCCACCTTCACAGGTGACACACTGGGAGGTTCTGGTGTCCTGGGTGTCTTCTTTTGTGTTTTGGTGGTTTTATTCCATTTGTCTAAAAGAGAATTGCTCAAGGCTGACGGCAGGTCCACAAGGCACCTGCAGGTTGTTACTCACTTTCTCTGGGTTATAATGGTTTACACGTCTCTTGCTTCCAAAAAAAAATAATTTAAAAAAAAAATGACTGGGTGACAGTCATTTCCACAGATGACTTATCTAGGAGGAAAGAGATTTCCAAGTTCCATTTCTTCTTTGTGGATTAAATTCCTCCTTGCATGCTGAGGGATATGTACCGATTACCACTGCAGTGCAAGAACAAGGTCCTAAGAAGGCTTTATGAAGTGCACAATCATCCTCTCTTCTCTAAAAGTTAGACATCTCCAGGCTCTGCTACCTGAAATGACTGAGCCACTCTATGAAGGTTCTCAGCCAAGACATCTGTTCCATCTGGACTAGTGAGGGTTTTGAGTAGGAGCTTCAGTGAGCCTCAAAGGCTCATTGTTCCCTTGAATTTAGAGGCTCTGGGTGCTGTTTAATGCAGCTCTTGTTCCACACTGAGCAGACAGAGCCATGGCAGCTTACCTTAGTGCTGATGCTGTACCTTGCATGAGAGACTCCAGCTGTTGTCTCACCACAACGGACATGTCTGCCCTTTCAGGGTCAGGAAAATTGCCAGTGTGTGTTGCAAGTGACAGCCAGCTCTGGTTTTTCTGTGAGAGCTGGTTGTTTTTGGGTGGCCGATGGCATGGGCTTATGCTATTCTGGAGCAGAAGGCCCACATGTTCAGCTTACTTCTGATGGAGAAATGCTGCTGAAATTAATGGTGATGTAGTGTAAAACCAGTCTAAATCAGGGGAGAATGAGAGCCATTCTGTGGTAGTTACCAGAAGAGAGAGAAATGCTTATAAAGCTTTTTGTGTTCAGCTGAACATTAGTTCCAGACTGTATGTCTGAGCTTGGGTAGATAACTAGATCTAGCATTCAACTGTTCAGGTTTTTCTAAGATTTCCCTTGGATCTTACTTGCTGAAGGCTTGTCCACACATCCTTGGGTATTTTGGCTGTTCCTGTAGTATAAGTGCAATGCAATTAAATAAACAGCCAAATTATAACAGGCTGGAGATTTTACTGAAGGAAAGGCCATAATGACACTGAGAAGGAATAACACAGAACCAAAGTCTGTTTTCTGCCTTGTGCATGAAGCACACCTCTCTGCTGTCAGTTTGTCATCTCCTGTAGCAATCCAAGCAGCCAATGCTGTATAACTGTTGGCATGAAGGATTCCATCCCTTGATGACACAATATCAGAGCAGTTTTGCCACTTGTCTTTCTGATTGGGGGAAAAAGGAGGTTATTGTTGCAGGGACGGTTTCAGAAACAGAGCAGGCAGGAGCAGCATCCAAGCTGCTCTGCGCATAAAGACCTTACTCTCAGAATGGTTTGGAAGCCAGACAAAATGGAATATTTCTCCTATTTTCTTTACAGCTGAAAAAACATGAAAAATCACAGGAGTGCATTTATTACCATATTTCGGTTCCAAAGTTTGCCTTATTTAAAAAAAAGAAGAAGAAGAAATAAAACTTACCACCTTTGTGTCTGTGGGGTGATGGTGTGAGGGTGGTTGGTGTTACCAGCTGTGTGTGTTTACAGCATGGATGGTCTCAGCAAAAGTCANTTGGCTGGGAACAGTGCAGCATTTGCTGAGCACTGCCTGGACCATGCCCACCACAGCTTGTGGGCTTGGAGGACAGCTCACCCACTCTTCAATGCTTTTTTTTTCCCCCTTCCTTCCCTCCCTTTTCCTGGACCAGGCTGAGGTATTTAACAGAAAAGCTCTCAGTGCTGCACAGAGGCTGGGAACACGCAGAAGGGACAATAAGGTGTTTGTTCACAGAGATCATAGAGCAACGGTCTGTAGTTTTATGTGGGAGAGGAGAAACCACTCTTGGACAGACATTGGGCACGCTGTCCCATTAGAGCTGAGAGCCCTCCTGGTGTCTGCTGGGTGATGGTGCCTCCTCAAACCTCACCATCCTCACAGCTGCTGCCTGAAAATAATCATGCTAGATGGAGGTGTCCTAGGGAAGCTGTTATTCCCTAATGGGGAGCAAACAGGGGATGGAAATCCAGTTGAGAAGAGAGAACACAAGGCTAAATAAGAAGTGCTGGTTTTGAGTCTTGTTCAGGAGCTTCTTTATATCCACGGTTTTGAAGGAAATGTTGTCTTTGGAAACACTCTTATGCCCAGGCATATCTTCTAGTTAATGAGTGGCATTTTATTAGCTGCCAGAAACAATACGTAAGTGTATTAAAGGTCTTCCAAATCTGAGAAACAAGTAAGCTTGAAGTGATCCTTCCAAAAGAAAAAAAAAAGGACAACAGCAGGATTAAGGGTGATGAAAATAAATTTAATTGCAACAAGAGTGATTAACATGGTATGGAACAAGCAAAGGCCACAGAAGAAACTGCAGATGGGGCTCAATTAAAATAAACTAGAAGAGAAAATGCTTTCCAGCAAGCAAACAAGTTAGACTGCTGCAAATGGGCCATCTGGCTATTTTCCACTGTACAGTCTTACTGTGTAGGCACTTTGTTGGACTTTGACTGCCATGACTTCTCTTTTTCTTGCTCTCTCCAGATTCTTCATTGCTTTGAAAAGCTGGGGACAGGGTTGGAAGAGTGAGGGATTAAACCTGTCTGCACATATGTACACACTTTGCTCCGCACACACTTCGATTCTCAAATAAACATATTTATATGCAGCCAATTTAGGATAGTCTGCACACAACCTGATACAGAAGCACGGCCTTCAGGCGTAAAATAAAGTGGCAATAAACCTGAGTAAAAGAGATAGTTGTTCTCTGGGGCAGAGACATACAGAGCCTCCCAGCATTTCCCGACTGTCATTTTTGGAAAGGCAAGAGCTTTTCCCAAATTCTTACTGGCCTGGGCTGAGCTGGTCACTGGTTAGGGCAGGTAGGATAGCTGGGATTTTTGTGGCAGTTTGGTTGGATTCTTGCTCTGCTGCTTGGTGCCCTGTGCTGGCATGGTTTTCCTGCTGCAAAGGGATACCTGTGATGTTGTACCACTTGTCCCACCTCCTCCTCTCCTCTTGCCACAAAAGCTGCTTGCTCTAGCTGTTCTCCCAGCAAAAGCAAATAGAGCTTTGCAATGAAATCATTTGTAGGACTAGAAGGTGCTCTGTAGCATGGACCTTATAGAAAGCATAGCATGATCATATCCCTTCTGTGTTGGGCTGTGAGCTGCAAAAATGATTCTCTCTCAGTCTTAGGGCTGTCCTGTCTTAGTGCCCACCCTAGGGAGAGCTCCACCAAAGTGTCTGCAGAACTTTTCTTCCAAGTGACATTTTCTACTAGAAGATAAGGAACTTGCAACTGAGTTGGAGTTTGTCAGCAATTACCTGGTAGCTGCTATGGGCTTAGCAGCCCACCTTTCTCTAATAGGCAGGTTACTTTGTTAGAGCAGACAAATGAAGTTATTACCTGAAACCTGTGTTATTCATGACACATATGGGAGAGGCATTGACTGTATCCCTAACGTGTTGCTCAGATCCACTTCTCTCCTTATCCCTTCAGCCACAGCTGGGGCCATCAGGAAGATCCTGAGCAGGATCAGAAAGGCAATGGAGCCCTCAGTCATCAGCTCTGAGGCATATGTTGCACGGTCTGGTTTAAATGTTGAGGAGTGTGACCCAGTTCCCTGAGCTGTGTAGACTACATCTCCATCATCTGTACTATTGGTGTTGTCTCAGCAGATTGCTGTCTTTATTTATACAAATCCAGAACTGCTCCTTGAAGCAGCACTTTGCTCATTATCGTGCACTTGGCCATCCCACTGGAGACATGCAAGCATTACAGCATGGAACCTCTGCCATACAAATGGGACAAGAATCAGAGGCACTCCCAACGCTGCAAATCCCAGCCAGTGCTGTGTGCAGGCTCAGGGCCAGATCTCCTTGGCATGCTTATAGGGAGTGCGAAATGGAGATCAGCATTGGAAACAGCCCCCTGATGAGTAGGCTGGGTTTCTTACTGGCAGGGAGTCAATGTATTGGAAGAATACACTCAAAATATTATTATTGTGATTTGTTTAACCACTGTTCACAAGGAAAAGCGTTGCCTCTGGGCTTCTATGGGATAAGGGGAGGTTGGATTTTTTCCCTGCAGCTAAGCCAAACTGTGAAGATACTATTGGTCTCAGCTGTTAACCTCCAAGGCTATTTTTCCATATGAAAGATCAGCACAGAGTTTGAGCGAGACCAGGAGTGCATGGGCTTGCCCCAAAACTTTAAAGGTATGCAAAAATGCTGAAGCTGTTCAAGCTCTTTGCAATGCCTCATGTGTTAGCAGTGACTCATCTGTAACCTGGAGATGTTCTCTAAAATACAGATTAAACCCTTATCCATCTCCTCCACTGGCAGCTTACCCCTAAATCTCTTTCTCCGTCCTGACACCTCTCCTGGGCAGACCTCAGGGATGGCTGGCTTAGGTTGAACAGGGAAAGCAGTTAACTTTACACTATGAGTTGGCCTTCGATTCTATTAGGCTGTTAAAAAATTTGCATGATATTCATGGTTCTTTGTACTGCCTTGAGCCAGGCAAGATGAATAATACAAGAGCAGAGATTGGAACACTGATATATTTGTATTCATGAATTTTAATGTCAGATGGAATCGTTCTGGGCTGATCTCCTGTGCATCTAGACCCTTCAAACTTCACCCAGCTCTCCCTGTGTCAAACCCAGTAAATTACTTTGCCTAAGCCATATTTTGCAAAGAGGTCTCCAAGTATGGATTTGAAGCTGCCAAGGGGTAGAAACTCCGTTGCTTCCCTTGGCACCAGTTCCAGTGATCCATCACCCCATGTTTAAAATGTGGGCTTTGTTTCCCATTTGAATTTGGTTGGCATATGGCTCCCAGCTATTAGTTCTTGTTATGCCCTTCTGTTAGATTCAAGAGCCCTTGCTGGGGTTGATGCTTGGACTAAAAAAGATCTTAGTGGTCTTTTCCAACTTCATGATTCTATGATTATCAATATTATGCATCCTCATAGCACAGAACCCCGTGAAAGGCAAACCTTATCAAAATCTAATTACATTATGTTACAACCATGCAGGCAGATTTATCAGACAAACTTAGAATTATGCCAACCAACAACACGAAGTTTGGAAGCACCTGTTTTCTCTGCGAGTGCCTCAGCTGAAACAGATATGATACGTATTCTTCAGTGCTTAGTGAACTGAAGGCAGTATCAGATTCTCCATTATTTTGCCTGCAACTGATGTCAGTCAAACCAGGAGGTTCTTCTTTGCGTGTCATTGCTGACTGTTGGCACAGTGCTCTATTGTTTAGGACCTGCCCCCGTGCTCCAGCACGGATTAAAAATGAACATCAGTGGGCCAGCAGTTTGTGCAGCCAGCTCTTTAAGGACTCCTGAGTATGGCTGATTTCACTCTGTTTATCCATAGCAGATGGTGTTTCCAATTCTTGCTTCTGAGGAGCCGAAGGCACTTCTCTGCTCCCAGACCATCCCGTGCTCTGTCTCTGCTATTGTCCAGCTTCTGGGTGCCAAACCCATTGGCCTCTTCTGCATCACTGCAGCATGACAACTGTCTTTGTTTCCCCCTACTGATGGCCAGTATCATGGCTGTGGTTTTTTTGTTCCTAGTAAGTTGATTACACATGTATAAATCATTCCTAACAAAAAGAACACACACACAAACACAACTCCACAGTTTGTCCTTGAGGTTGGCACTTACCAACTTTTTTATTCCCAGGCCCAACAGAAATTGAGATATTTGGTTTGAATTTACACAGCCCTACAAGTGCTTCTCTGCCAATGTGGTCCAGCCCCATTCTGTCCTGTTTTCCTCTGGTATAGTTGTCTCTATTAACTAAAGTCTTCACAGAGGTGACATTTTGTGATGCATCATGTTGAAATGAATGAGTGCACGGAGGTCAATTTTTCAGCATCAAAAGGATAATGCTGGACTGTTCAGGACGAGGTTTATTTTTGGACACAAATTATGCCAGTGATGTTAATCAGAGGCCCTTTCTGCTAGACTGATAGGTTATGTACTCAGGATGTTCCCTGCTAGCTGGGATCTTTCTGGATCACAGAAGAGAAACGGCCAGTATTTGGACAGGTGACCTCAAAGGAAACTCCAGTGATTCAGTAGGTGTGGTCCATCCTCCTGAGTCACTGTCGAAATGTGGTGCCAAACAATGCCATGTTGCCAGAGGACACAGTTTTTACTGAAATATTAAAACCAGCTTGAGCACTCGCAGCCATTTTATATCTAATGATATGGTACAGAAGAACTATTATGAATGATAATCCGTTTAGGATTAATTTAGTTGGTCTAGCCTATATTGCTTCTGTCATTCAGTGTCAGTAGGATGCTCTTTTCATAAGCTTTCTGAAGTATCAGGTTGCTCTGACTAGTTGATGGATCCTGTCAAGATATTTATTGTATGGGGTTACAATGCCTAGAATTGCATCCTATGGATTCCCTATATCAATTCAGGATCCATTTGCATTTAAGTCTATGCATGCTGTCATTGCAATGAGTGAAACTAAAGCATTGTAACCTTTGGTTTTTCCACTGTATGGGGACAGTTTCCCCTTTAAGGTGTACAAAATGCATCCAAACATCTGGCCCCAGAGCCATGTTGGCTTGGATGGAAGATGCTGGTCAGGGGCAGCTCCTGCTGTGAGCTGGTGCCGAAAGCACTGCCCTGCCCCACTGTATCACCCACAGCTCCTCTCTACACAAACACACAGCTGTTATAAATCCTTTTTCCCTGTGTTGTTCTTGGCAGGTAAACTATGACCACTCTACTACTAGTGTTTGTGTGTTTGCAAGCCATCACCACAGCTGCCTCCACAGAGCTCTCAGGTACGTGCTGCGGGGTGTGAGGAGTCAGCACTGAGCAAGGTGCTGCACACTGGTTCCATCACCAAATGGGGACATCTCTAGGTGTGCCCAAGACTTGCTCTGTGTATGCATGGGGCCCTTCTTTGGATGGGTGCGATGCTACCATCTGTCATTGTTATTGTGCTTGAGAGGATGAGGAGACAGTTCAGTCAGACATGGGCTTATGGGGAAGTCAAGGGAGTTTCAGCATTCCCCCTTTCTTCTCCCCTATCAGTTGTGATCTCATGTTGCAGACAGCAGCCACACTTCAGTAGGCCCCTTCACTCCATTCATCCCCACATTGGGCACTGCTCCCAACTCCCAAGAGCAACCATGGAGCAAGGGTGATTGTTGTAACCTCCATTTCTGCAAGGCATTTTCAACAGACTAGACAAAAAGGGTACACTTGAGTATGTGGGTGTAGGAGGCTTTCAAAGCAGACAGAGGCACTGCAGCATATGGAAGCACTGGATATTTAGGATGAAGTGCATTGCTGATGTAACCCTTGCTTTGTTTGGAAACTGGCAGACAGTAGCGATGGCCTGGAAGTGAAGATACCTGAGCAGTCTCCCCTGCGTGTTGTCCTGGGAAGCTCCCTGAACATCCCCTGCTATTTCAACATCCCAGAGGAAGAGGACACCAATGCTCTGCTAACCCCACGGATCAAATGGAGCAAGCTTTCCAATGGAACAGAGATTGTCTTACTAGTGGCCACCGGTGGGAAGATCCGGCTGAATGCAGAGTACAGAGAGGTGATCTCCTTGCCCAATTACCCCGCCATCCCCACCGATGCCACCTTGGAAATCAAGGCGCTGAGATCCAACCACACTGGGATTTATCGCTGTGAAGTCATGTATGGGATCGAGGACAGACAAGACACAATAGAGGTCCTGGTGAAAGGTGAGACCCTGCCTTTGGTGCTTCCTCCCAGGATCTGGCCTGGAGAGAAAGTGCTGCTCTCTTCATAAGCACCAGCCCTTCTGGTCAGGTCACACAGGGCCATTTGCAGGTGAGCACAAGCCATGGGCCAAACATTTATTCCAGCAGAGTAAACAAAACAGTAGAATGACTCATGGCAGAATACGATGCCAATAAACTGACTCTTCTGACAAGGTGAGTTACAGAGATGGCAAGATGATGTCTTGGCAGGAGGTGGAGCTGGATGTGCTGGGCCATTGCTCAGAGGAGTGAATCAGGAGCAGGGCTAGTGCAAAGCCTTTTAATTCTTCCAGATATTCCAGGAGAAGGGATGCCCTCAGCTGGAGAATTGGTCTGTTCTGGAATTTTTTTCCCCAAAGCTCATTCTATTAAGAAGTGGATAAAATAAGTAAAGTTGGGGTTCCTACAATCCTTACCTTTATCAAGGGTTTTGCTTTCAGTGCAGTCCAGGAGGACAGCTTCCACCACAACAGGAAAATCCAGGAGGCTTCTGCTGGTTGCATGCACTGGAGTATCCACACCACAGCCCCTTCGGTGCCTCCTGGTGAATTTTTCAGTGAACTGGTGCCAGACCAGAGCATACAGATAGCTGTCCTTTGTAGAGTCCTGTTTATCAAGAAAAATACTTAGATATCTTCAGAAAATCTACAGACTTTAAGTGGTATGCCTTTGTATAAAATGTCATGTGCTCTACAAGGTCCACCAAGTCACCCTTTAGCTTAAGATGCTCAAACTTAGATCACCAGTACAAATAATTCGTTGTTTCTCTCCCCTTTCTTTGAATCCCCAACTCCTTTGGAGGGAAGGGGGCTGGTTGCTCTCCAGCAGACGTGTCCATGATGGCCATTGTGTTTTCCAGGCGTCGTGTTCCACTACAGAGCAATCTCCACAAGGTACACCTTGAACTTCGAGAAGGCAAAGCAGGCCTGTATCCAGAACAGTGCTGTCATTGCCACCCCTGAGCAGCTGCAGGCTGCCTACGAGGATGGGTACGAGCAGTGCGATGCCGGCTGGTTGGCTGACCAGACTGTCAGGTAAGGGGAGATAAAAGCCACTTTAGGGAAGGCCTATTGTAAGAAAGCCACTGACGGAGGATGGTTGAGAAGCAGTTGGGAAACGCTAAGAAAATCCATGTGTGGCTGAACCATGCTGAGCCCTGTGTCCTCCATTAGAGGGCACCTTGGCCTCTGATGTCTTTGGCTGGTTCTCAGGACTGGCACAGGGAAAGCAGGACGCTGGCTCCTCCAGCCCTGTGCTGCTGCCCCATCCTGCTTCTATGTGCCTTGTCCCCCAGGTACCCCATCCATCTGCCCCGGGAGCGCTGCTACGGTGACAAGGATGAGTTTCCAGGAGTGAGGACCTACGGTGTCCGTGAGACAGATGAAACCTATGATGTTTACTGCTATGCAGAGCAAATGCAAGGTGACTGGGGGGTTCTCACTAGATGCAGAAGCAGCCAATGCTCTGATTGTGCCTAGTCAACAGGGCACAAATGACCTGGAAGATGACAGTTTAAAGGTGGAAATCACATCCCCCAGCAAGGCCAAATGTTCTCTACAGTCTTTTTGTAAGACCTTGGACAATTTTAGTGTTAAATGACTAATGTAGCATAGAGGGTGCAGTAGGTCTAGCCTCCAACAGAGCCATGCTGTCCCACATGTCTCTGACCATCCATTCCAGGATGTGATTTCCAGAAGTGACCACCACCCGTGCTTACAACAGGAATCCACTGAATTATTCAGCACATCAGAATTGAAATTGGCCTTTATCCTCCACTTGCCCTTTGACTCCAGATAGTTAAGTATGTCTTCCTCCAACTAATTTACTCCCTAAGACCCCCTTTATTCTGGTCTTCAGAGATAATCACCAACATGAGGCTGCAGTTCCGCTGTAGGACACAGGACTTTTCATTTTATCCAGACTCAGGAGTGGGAATGAGATGGAATGGGAATTGGGATTGGGAATTGGGATTAAACTCAACGGCTAACCCCTGTGCTGATGGATCATGTGATTGCAGGCAAAGTCTTCTACGCCACCTCCCCCGAGAAGTTCACCTTCCAGGAAGCTTTTGACAAATGCCACAGCCTGGGAGCCCGCCTGGCCACCACGGGCGAGCTGTACTTGGCCTGGAAGGATGGCATGGACGTTTGCAGTGCGGGCTGGCTGGCTGACCGCAGCGTTCGCTACCCCATTTCCAGAGCACGGCCCAATTGTGGAGGGAACCTGGTGGGCGTGCGGACCGTTTACCTGAACCCTGCCAACCAGACGGGGTACCCTCACCCCAGCTCCCGCTACGATGCCATCTGCTACAGTGGTGAGTGCTCTGAGTGATGTCTCTTTCCTCACGTAAGCAAGGAGGAGCTCCTTGTCTGCAGCTAACTTAACCTGAAAATATCCCCAGTGCATTTTCGTCACAGAGTTCACCAATGTTTTTCTGCTGTTTTGAATGGGGACAAGATGGGACTACTTCATTTTCTCTTTCAAAACCATTCACTAATGCAGTCTAGGAGCATGAATTAAATTAATTATAGTAATTCACACAGGCAGATGGGAGAGGAAATATTCCACTGCTGGTCATTTTTCATCTCAGGCACTCCCAGGTAGTGGTTCAGTGTTTCTGGTCACTGCAGAGCTGCACAGAAGGCACGGCAGTAAAAAAGACAGATCACAGCTCTCTGTTTCACCTGCCCTCATTAGCCAGTGCCTCCAAACACTTGCACTGCTAGTCTCTCGGTATGATACTTACCTTTATGATACACCCTCTCTGAACTAAGGCAGAGAAGCTTCTTGCTTCTTTGATTTTTGTTTATTTCTTTATTTATTTTTGCAAAGGTGCCTGATCTTAGCCTCTCATTCATGTATTCATGTTCAGGTAGGAAATAAAGAGTCCCAGAAGTGTATGGGTGCCTGTCCACTTAGCAGTTCAGGAGATGTGGAACAGACCTCGGGTGCTCCATGTAGAGGACTTTGAGTGCTGGAGATGGAAGCAAAGTGAAAAGATAACAGACCTGACCCTGTGTAGCGCTGTGATGCAGTTCAGACACACATCTGATTGTCCGTGCTGGGATAAATCAGAGTGCAACAGCCTCTGGCAAAATCGTGCGTGGGAAGTGGAGAGTGTCCCTGCTACACCCTTTCTCCTGCCTGCACTCTTCTCCCTGCAGCAAGGAGAGGACAAAGCACAGCTGCACACGATCAGCTTAGGGCAGCCAGAGGGGACAGCATTCACGTAGGAATCCATCTTTACAAAAATAATATGTTCTGAAAACCCTTTCATTCAAACCAATTGTGCCCAGATATATGTGTGATCTGTGCATCAGGAGGCCCAAGCATCTGTCCCTGTAAAACCTCTCAGGCTTCTTGGTATCCATCTATGTGACCTGTGTTCCAACAATGCAGCCTTACGGTTATCTCAGGGCATTCATTCAAAATTGCTGAGTACAGCCAGTGCTTGCTTGATCATCTCTGGCTAATTTATTGAATCCTTTAAGACCTGAGAGGTACTGGCTTAAATGAAATAGCAGGAAAATGGCATTGGAAATAAATAGACTGGGGACAGCAGTATTATGGGCAAAGCCTGATGACATCTTATTAGCTCTCCCTCCCCAGCTGAGACCTGCCTGGCTGCATTGCCATCCCTCCCTGACCTGCTCAGTTCAGTGCTGCTCTTTAAGTCCCCACCTGCAGGCTAACCTGCTCAGTGGGATGTCAACAAGCATATTGTCCTAAGGGATGTGACTTATTCAGAAAAGTGATTTGGGAGGGGGAAGGTGGGAGTAAAGCACTTGTTTAAGTTTGCTACATTGAGTGACCTCGGCTGTCTCGGTGATGGAGGTAGCATGCTTTTATGTGATGAGTTCCTAGGTCCCCAGCTGAGCAGAGCAGGAGGGTAGTGATCCTGGTGTGACTTCATGCAGTTAGTACAAGGATCCCTGTGCCTTCCTCTGGCTCAGAGTTGCTGTAGTGGTTTTTCTTGCTCCCATGACATCTTGAGTTCCTTGCGGCAGGCACTAGAGGTCAGTGCAGATTCGGATTTGGTCAGGGTGCTGCCGGGAACGAGAGCTGGGAGAGCGGGGTAAGCTGTCTGCTTTTCCAGCTACGGAGCCTGGGGTGAGTCATTGCGTCCAACTCTTGGATATCCAAGACCAGGCTGCATGGGGCTTTGGCAGCTTCGTCTAGTAGAAGATGCCCATGGTAGAGGGTCAGAATTAGATGGTATTTTAAGGTGCCTTCCAACCCGAACCGTGCTGTGATTCTGTGATTCCATGCCTTGCTGCCATTGGAGCCAGCAAGCTCTCATCTCCCCCTCCACCACAGCACCAGCACTGTACACCTTGCTGGACTGACCATGTTCTGCAATCCTTGCTTTGTCTCACAATGTAGGTGATGACTTCGAGGCTCTGGTCCCAGGACAGTTCACTGACGAGGTTGGGACCGAGCTGGGCAGTGCTTTCACCATACAGACTGTCACACAGACTGAGGTGGAGCTGCCCCTGCCACGCAATGTCACGGAGGAGGAGGCCCGTGGCAGCATCGCTACCCTGGAGCCCATGGAGATCACAGCCACCGCCACTGAGCTGTATGAGGCCTTCACCGTCCTGTCTGACCTCTTCGCCACCAGTGTCACAGTAGAGACAGCTTCCCCAGGGGAAGAGAACGTGACCAGGGAGGAGGTCACAGGAGTATGGGCTGTGCCTGAAGAGGTCACTACATCAGTCTCAGGCACTGCTTTCACCACCGGAATGGCAGAGGTGAGCTCGGTGGAAGAGGCCATAGGAGTGACTGCCACACCAGGACTGGAGTCTGCCTCGCCATTCACTGTAGAAGATCATCTTGTGCAAGTGACAGCAGCCCCTGATGTTGCCCTCCTCCCCAGGCAGCCCATTTCCCCCACTGGTAAGTCACCAGCACTCCAAGAAGCCTGAAGATCGTCTGAAAATAGTCTGATCTTCTGCCAGTACAAAGGGTATCCAGATCTCTAGAGATGTACAGGCCTGTTTGGGTGCTTAGAGTCACAGGCTGAATGCTTCCACTGTGGGTGGGATGGAAGGGCCTTGGAGGGGGGCTGTGGGTGTCTTCATCATAAGCAGGATGGGGATCAAATATCTGATGCCTGGGGCTGCAGTAGTGGTACTCTGCATTCCCCTGTGCATCTGGGAGGGGAAAGTCAAGGGAACTAGATCCCACAGGAAGGCTATAGAGGCACCCAGAACATCACCCTATAATGCAGCAGAGCTCAGTGAATGGGGGATCTCCATCCAAGTGAGTTCGCAGGAGTGATCCTTGCATTGCTGTTGGGAAGATCCTATCTGGTGACACATCTCAGTATGGGGGTTCCTAATGCCCTGTTTCACCATCGCTCCTCTTCCCTCAGGTGTGGTGTTTCACTACCGTGCTGCCACCAGCAGATATGCCCTCTCCTTTGTCGAAGCCCAGAAGGCCTGCCTGGAGAACAACGCTGTTATTGCCACTCCTGAGCAGCTCCAGGCTGCCTACGAGGCTGGCTTTGATCAGTGTGATGCCGGCTGGCTGCGGGACCAGACGGTCAGGTAAACCATATTGATGAAGGAAATACATCTCTGTGAGATGGCTATTCAGCCATGAACGATGGATGCCTCATCCTTGGAGACATCCAGGATCAGGCTGGATGGGGCTCTGAGCACCTTATCAGCTGTAGGTGTTCCTGTTCAGTGCAGGGGCATTGAACTAAATGACCTCTAAGGGTTCCTTAGATTCTATGAACTTGAGGCTTCCCTCTGGTCTGCGCTGCTGCTCTATTTGTCTGCAGCTAAAGCTGTCCCAACCTAAAGTTGTCTCATCATATAGTGTCCTGTTCTTCTCAGTCTGTTCCATTTCTTTTCTAATCTGTGTGATTAGTGTTGAATTTCACAGTGAACATATATGAAAAAATGGAGGAAAGTTTGTATTCACTGCCCCAAGCTGTAAGTGCAGATTAAATTTGTTTCCAAGTCATGCTGGGGTTACTGAGCACCTCTAAATGTGAAGATATGATATCCTGTTCCGAAGTATGCTGAGATCCTTCAGCCCAGAGAACATAAAGCTGACTGTGGGTCACCTCCTCTCTTCTTTTGTCAGGTATCCCATTGTGAATCCCCGCAGCAACTGTGTAGGAGACAAAGAGAGCTCCCCGGGTGTGCGGTCGTACGGCATGCGCCCGGCCTCAGAGACCTACGATGTGTACTGTTACATTGACAGGTTAAAGGGTATGTTCTCCCCATTCCTCCATGTGTGGGTGACAGCAGTGCTGGGCAGGCACGCCGCAGGATGCCAGGGGTGGTGAGGTTCAGACTCATGCTTGTCTTTTCTTTCGGCCCACAGGTGAGGTGTTTTTTGCGACCCAGCCAGAGCAGTTCACCTTCCAGGAAGCCCAGCTGTACTGTGCAAGCCAAAATGCCACGCTGGCCTCTGCTGGGCAACTCCATGCTGCCTGGAAGCAGGGCCTGGATAGGTGCTACCCTGGGTGGCTGGCTGATGGCAGCCTGCGGTACCCCATCGTGAGCCCCCGGCCTGCCTGCGGGGGGGATGCACCTGGTGTGAGGACCATCTACCAGCACTACAACCAGACGGGCTTTCCTGACCCTCTGTCACGGCATCACGCTTTCTGCTTCAGAGGTACTGTCCCATCCCTCCTAGGTCTTTCCTCCTTGGGGAACGGGGTTTTGCAATGGGAGCATGGGTGCATCAGGGTCCTACTTAGGGCTAAGTGGGATTTACCACAGCGTTGCTTCTTCTGGGACCTCTGAAGCACATCCTCATAACTGTGTATTTACTTTATTAACTTGATCATAGCATGGCTTGGGTTGGAATGGACCTCAGCAATCATCCACTTCCAACCGCCCTGCCACAGGCCGGGTTGCCACCCGCTAACTCAAGCACTAGATCAGGTTGCCCGGAGACCCGTCCAACCTGGCCTTCATAATGTCTCAGAGGGAAAATCTCACCCAGTTCCCTGCCTCCACTTCTCTGCTCAGCTTGTCTCCCAGTATCAGGGGCTCAGCATAATTTTTCACCATGCCTTGTTATTTTGGTATCTGGATCAGTTATGGAGCTGCTTCATCTGGGACTATGAACTCTTGGACACTCCATCCCATGTCTTTCTATTCCAGCTCTGCCGTCCGTAGAGGAGGAGGGGGTGACTTCACTCTTTGAAGAAGAGGTGATGGTAACTCAAGTGATCCCTGGAGTGGAAGGAATACCTTCTGGGGAGGAAACAACTGTGGAGACAGAGCTTTCTACTGAGCCTGAGAAACAGACAGCCTGGGGAACAGAGGTCTTCCCAACCGACGTATCGCTGCTTTCAGGTGGGTCAGGCATTGTCTCTTGAGTCGTGATTGGTATTGTTGTTGAACCAGAGCACTCCTAAAATAAACTGACTGTGTCCTTGCTGAAGGGAGGGCCCTCCAAATGCAGCTGAGGAGGAGGGTGGAATCTCAGAGGGCTCTCTTCACTGGAGTCAGCTTTTCATGTAACAGCTTCAGGTGCAGTTCAGAGGAGAGTGCTGGGAAGCGTGGAGGCACTCGAGACACACGGTGCTCCTTAGGGACATGTCATCCTCCGCAGGCTACCCTAAAGTGGAGGCAATGGGACGGGAAGGGCATGCTGAGTCTCAAAGCAAGTGTGGGACCAAGAAACTTCAGTTATTTAAACTGAAGGAAGGACTTCTTGCTCTGCTGGTTTTGCATATTGTTGTGGAACAGGCTGTGAACTGATATGCAGTCCCACTCAGAGAACTTTTCTTTTGTGTTTGTTTTGTGTTTTTCACCTTATTAGCAAATTAGTTGTGCACACAGGTACAACAGGAGGAGCTACACAGGTATATAGAATTTTTTGCTGCATGACCATCTGTGCTACCAGAATGGCACTGGCCAGCATAACTGTTGCAGACCAACATTTACATTGCCAGGGCATCTCACAGAATATGTTGTTGTGTGTCCAGGAGGCAGCCTAGAAACTGACCCCAGGTCATGCACGCCCAGGGGACAGAGCCACGATGTGCTCAGGGCAGCACCAAACTTCTTCTCTTCCACGTGCCATGTCCAAGGAGACTGTAGCTTTATTCTGGCTCCTGGGAATTAGTGTCACTGCTGCCATTGTCCCATGTCAGAAGTTGATATATTCTGTCAGTTTCCCAGCAATTTGTATGTAACTGTTATTTAAGACATTATCCTCGTTAACAAATTTGAGGGCATCAAAGGATTTCTACCAGAGCCCTTTATCCCAAATGTGATGTTATTAGATGTCAGTTTGGAGGTAAATTAGGAAATTGTTAATATTAACTAGTTGTCCTATTTCCCTCTCTTTGTTCCCTCCTTTTCCAGCGAGACCATCTGCTTTTCCTCCAGCTACTGTAGTACCAGAGGAAACAAGTACCAATGCTTCCATCCCCGAAGTGTCCGGAGAGTTCCCTGAGTCTGGAGAGCACCCAGCCAGTGGCGAACCTTCAGCTTCTGGAGCCCCAGACACAAGCGGAGAACCAACTTCTGGAGGTTTTGAACTGAGTGGAGAGCCCTCCGGGATTGGAGAAAGTGGATTACCATCTGTAGACCTGCAGAGCAGTGGCTTTGTACCCGGAGAAAGTGGCCTTCCCTCAGGAGACGTGAGTGGGTTGCCTTCTGGCACTGTTGATACCAGCGGCTTACCTTCTGCAGAGGAAGAGGTATCAGTGCCTGTTTCGAGGATACCAGAAGTTAGCGGGATGCCATCTGGAGCTGAAAGCAGTGGTCTGCATTCTGGGTTTAGTGGAGAAATCTCTGGCACTGAGCTCATCAGCGGCCTGCCATCTGGAGAGGAAAGTGGGCTCACCTCTGGTTTTCCCACCATCTCCCTCGTGGATTCCACTTTGGTGGAAGTTGTAACGGCAGCACCGGGACGGCAAGAGGAGGGAAAAGGATCAATTGGAGTCAGCGGTGAAGAAGAGCTGTCGGGGTTTCCGTCTGCAGAGTGGGACAGCAGTGGGGCCAGAGGGCTGCCCTCGGGAGCTGAAACCAGCGGGGAGCAATCCGGGGTGCCCGAGCTCAGCGGGGAGCATTCCGGGGTGCCTGGGCTCAGTGGAGAGCCTTTTGAGGTGCCTGAGCTCAGTGGGGAGCATTCTGCGGTGACTGAGCTCAGTGGGGAACATTCTGGGGTGCCTGAGCTCAGTGGAGAGCCTTTTAGGGTGCCTGAGATCAGTGGGTTTCCCTCAGGACTGGACATCAGTGGGGAACCATCTGGAACACCCGAGGTGAGCGGCCTAGTGGACACGAGTGGCCTTACCTCTGGTGTTGATGGAAGTGGTGAGGTCTCTGGCGTTACCTTTATAAGCACCAGCCTGCAAGAAGTGACAACCCCGTCAGCTGCAGAAGCAGAAGCAAAAGAAATTTTGGAGATCAGCGGGCTGCCTTCAGGAGACACATCAGGCACGGTGTCTGGGAGCTTAGAGGTCAGCGGTCAGCCTTCGGGACACGTAGACTTCGGTGGGAGCGCTTCTGGAGTGCTGGAGGTGAGTGGATTTCCAAGCGGAGCAGTTGAGAGCAGTGGAGAAACCTCTGGTGTTGAAGTCACCAGTGGCCTCGCATCTGGAGAGGAAAGTGGGCTCACCTCAGGCTTTCCCACCGTGTCTCTCGTGGATACCACGTTGGTAGAAGTTGTAACGCAGACATCAGTTGCACAAGAGGTGGGAGAAGGACCATCTGGGATGATAGAAATCAGTGGATTTCTTTCTGGAGACAGAGGACTATCTGGAGAAGGGTCTGGAGCTGTGCAGTCCAGTGGGCTTCCTTCAGGAATAGACTTCAGCGGAGAGCCATCCGGGATCCCATATTTCAGTGGAGACATTTCTGGAGCCACAGATCTAAGCGGACAACCTTCAGCAGTGACTGATATTAGTGGGGAGGACTCGGGACTTCCAGAAGTCACTTTAGTCACATCCGATTTAGTAGAAGTTGTGACAAGGCCAACGGTTTCACAGGAGCTGGGTGGGGAAACAGCTGTCACATTTCCCTATGTCTTTGAGCCAAGTGGTGAGGGCTCTGCATCTGGAGACCTGAGTGGGAGAACATCTGCAGAAGGTGGTATAGAAACATCAACAGCTTATGAAATCAGTGGTGAGACATCTGCCTTCCCTGAAACGAGTATAGAAACATCCACAGGTCAAGAAATCAGTGGGGAAGCATCTGCTTACCCTGAGATTAGTGTAGAAACATC
Organism: Pavo muticus; assembly: GCA_016647715.1. Lineage (NCBI taxonomy): Eukaryota > Metazoa > Chordata > Aves > Galliformes > Phasianidae > Pavo > Pavo muticus. Next base: position 2,800,280 of record JACDJE010000002.1, on the reverse strand, counting down.
CACGAATCTAGAAACCAGTGGGGAAACATCTGCATACCCTGAGATTAGCACAGAGACATCCACAATTCAGGAAGTTAGTGGGGAAACATCTGCCTTTCCTGAATTTAGCACAGAAACATCCACAGTACAAGAGATCAGTGGGGAAACATCCGCATTTCCTGAGATTAGAATAGAAACATCCACCTTTCAAGAAATTAGTGGGGAAACATCCGCATTTCCTGAAATTAGAATAGAAACATCCACAAGTCAAGAGGCCAGGGGTGAAACGTCTGCATTCCCTGAGATTACCATAGAAGCGTCCACAGTCCATGAAACCAGTGGAGAAACGTCTGCCTTTCCCGAAATTAGCATAGAAACATCCACAGTCCATGAAATTAGTGGGGAAAGTTCTGCCTTTCCTGAAATTAGAATAGAAACATCCACGAGTCAAGAAGCCCGGGGTGAAACATCTGCATTTCCTGAGATCACCATAGAAGCCTCCACAATTCAAGAGATCAGTGGAGAAACATCTGCATTTCCCGAGATTAGCATAGAAACTTCGACCGTCCGTGAAATCAGCGGCGAAACGTCTGCCTTTCCTGAAATTAGAATAGAAACATCCACGAGTCAAGATGCCCGGGGTGAAACATCTGCATTCCCTGAGATTACCATAGAGACATCCACTGTCCATGAAACCAGTGGGGAAACATCTGCATTTCCTGAAATTAGCGTAGAAACTTCCACAAGACAAGAAGCCGGGGGTGAAGCATCTGCCTATCCTGAGGTTAGCATAGAGGCATCCACAACTCAAGAAGTAAGTGGGGAAAGTTCTGCCTTCCCTGAAATTAGCGTAGAAACATCCACGAGTCAGGAAGCCCGCGGTGAAACATCTGTGTTTCCTGAGATTGGCATAGAGACATCCACAGCCCACGAAGGCAGTGGGGAAACTCCTGGGCTGCCTGCTGTCAGCACTGACACTGCTGCCACGTCTCTGGCCAGCGGTGAGCCCTCCGGTGCTCCTGAGAAGGAAATTCCCGACACAACATCACACTTGATCACAGGCGTTTCAGGGGAAACCTCTGTCCCAGACGTTGTAATTAGCACCAGCGCTCCAGATGTTGAACTAACACAGGGACCCAGAAACACTGAAGAGACTCGGCTTGAAATAGAGCCCTCCACTCCTGCGGCGTCAGGACAAGAGACAGAAACGGCTGCTGTCCTCGACAATCCCCATCTGCCAGCCACTGCTACTGCTGCCCTGCATCCAGCCTCCCAAGAAGCGATAGATGCTCTGGGACCCACGACAGAAGGTACTGTGCCTTCTCCCAACCCTAACACACTAAGGAAGGGAAAGGAGGGAGGGGGCGCGTATCCTCCTGCCTGCCCATGGCAGAGCTGAGGGCCAACCCAGGGGAAGCACCAGGAGGTACACGGGGACCTTCCCCTGCTGCATTATGGCAGCAGGCATTGACTGCTCCTCCCAGCTGCTGCTCCTGGTGGAGCTGGCACTTGCTAGGAGCATGACCGGGCATCACCTTCCTGTACCCCTGGGTTATATGGGTGATGGTTGGGATGTAGGTGACCTCTCATCTCTATGCTGCTGGAATAGGGGCTGGAAAAAGTGCGCTCTGTGAATGAGCAGTGAGAGCCACTGGGTGTGATACATCAGTGGAAGGCACCAGGGCATTCACACCCCGTCTGAAATTGCTCTTAGCCATTGCTCTCATCTCAAGAAAACAACATTTTTTTTTCTCATCATGTGAAAAGCAGAGCAAAGACGGCTCCACCCGCCTGAGACTTCCATCCTGGCTGGGAGATGTGGCTGGGAAGTTGGATCAGGCAGGCTGCAAGCCTCTGCCCTGCTTTGTTTCTCTCTCCATAATGTGCTGACTCGCTGCCCTGGGTGTTTCCAAGCTCTTGCTCCACAGCAGCCGTCCATCGGCTGCTATGCTGTGCCGAGGGGCTGAGAGGCACAAGCCAGCTGGGGACAGAGATCTCTGCTCTCAGCCTTGTCACTGCTGAGTGCAGCATTTGCATTGAGCACGCTGCTCCCTGCAGCACAAACGGGCAAAATGCACGGGACGATGCTCACAGCTTCTGGCAGCTGCGCTGATACACGCGCTCCCTTCACCCTGCCCCTTTTTGGTGCTTTAGCAGGACTGGTTGCTGCCAAGTGTAAACAGATACAATATTTAAATCTGAGTAACCTTGTATGGTGAAAATGCTTCACCAGCTTTCTGACAGCACTCCACCAAGCAGCGCTTACGTGCCATGCAGAAGCTAGGATGCTACAATGAGAAGACAAGCAGGGACATTTTCATGTTTGCATGCCACTTCTTGGCCAGGAAGGAGCCCAGTAATGCAGGATGTCCCAAAGCATCCCTGGCATTGGCTTGGTTTCACTTTGCTCTGGGGCACAGGCCCCACGGCAAAAATCATTCATCTTGTCACATAAACACACTCTGGCGCTTTTAGATGTCTCGTGGTTCTGTTCACATTGGCCACGTTGCAGAAATATAGCACAAAATGCATTTGCAAAGAGATCTGCTTCTAGCAAAAGCAGTATTCACTCCGCTCCCTTCCCATGCTGCCTCCTGGACTGCTGCTTCCTGGTGAACCCACACCGCTAAGCACAGACAGGTCTGGATTTGGTATGGGTCTATAATGCAGGGCTCTGTGCTGCTCAGCCTGGTTTCTAGCTTCGTTCCCGTCCTCAAAATGCTTTGGACAAGTCACTGCATTTCACTCTGCATCATTTCCCTCTGGGAAAACAGGTGACCACAGCTCAGCCCTGCTCCCCACAAGTCCCATCTGTCTTTGCAGAAAGCCCCCAAAACCCTCCTTGCACCCCTCCTGGGCTCTGCCCTTGGGCCATGCTTGCTGCCACGTCCTAGCCTGGAGGCGAAAACAAGTCAGAAGGACAAGGGGAAGGAAGGGAACCAGCCAGCAAGGCTCAGCAAAAGGAGAAAAAATTGGCCCCAAAGTGTTGTTTTATTTCACTGCTTATTCTTTTTATAAATTACCCACAAGGCTAGTGCCAGATTCTTCAGAGCAGTTGTTAGCCAACATTCTTGTGAAGCATTTTGAAAGAAAACCATGTGTTAGGCAGCCCATGTGTGAAGAAGTTTGAAAAATGTTCCAGAATTGGAATATGTTGTGTATCTGTGAGTCATGGGAATGGCAGTATAGCAGCTGGGGTTTCTTACCAGGTGACAGAGGTAAGTGATAACTGCACGAAGCTTAACTGTGGATTCCTTGTACACTAGAGGTGGGCTTCAGAACACGTGCTTGGTTTTTGCTTCTCTAGAAGATAATCCAGGGGTATAAGAATTCTTTTGCTGATAAGCTTCTTTGCTGTAGTATTTCTTCAGGGTGAAATGCAGTCCAGGTCGGGGTCTGAACAAGGCTCATCCAGGCAGCAAGAAAGTGTTGCTGACCGTGAATGTGCAGCACCTCTGCACAGGGGTGAGATTCCTCTAGAAAAGTAGGGCGCAGTGCTGATGAAGAAGAATAAAGAAGGAAAAATATTCTCAGGTATCCTCTTCTGAAATCATCACTCTTCAGAGTGACAGTGAATGTGAAAAGCCTACAAAGAAGAACCATGGGTTGGAACCATGGGTTGGAACCTTGTGCTGTGCTCAGAGTTGTAGGGTATTGTGGATGCTCATTAAATGCAATGTGTTTCATCTACCACTGAGGCATGACCAAAGCTCACAGAAGGAGCTTGGAGCTCAGGGCAGGGCATGCAGCTGCTGGGCTCCTGTCCTGCCATTTAAGTGTTCCAGTTAGATTCAGCAGTCTTTTTAGTGGGATGACTTCAGAAGAATTACATTTTTTCTGTAGGCTCTGCTTCTCTCTCCAAGGCAGAGCCACAAGGACAAGAAGACTGGAGGTTAACACTTGGGATGCCAATATTTTTTAGTTTTTAACAAAATTGAAGGCTTTGCCTGTGTCTTTGTCAGCAGTTGGATTCCTCCTTGACGACAGGAAGCCTACAACCCTACAGCATAAAGAAATGGCCCTAGACTTGGCTTCACCATCCAGAGCTTTGCCAGCTCAGTGGGTCTTTTTGCTTCGGGTAACATTTGAAGACAAATAATTATTAACTGAGAAAAGCATGCTGGCGCTTCAGTGGAAGGCTGTGGTTTGGAGCACTCTGACCAGCCAATGTCTTAAAAACTTCACTCAAGTCAAGGGAAAAATAGAAATGTGCTGAAATGGCAGCAATTTGTGTTCGGTTTTGCTCGTCTCTGGTGAAAAGAACTCATGGAGTCTTCCAATGGCCCCAAAGCAGCTGAAGGTTAGAATCCAAGTGAGAAAAGGTATTGATGGTGTTTCCTCCTTCACACCCAGAAATCCAAGGGATAGCCTTTTTTGGCTCAAAAAGATCATAACAGAAGAAGCTTTGGTTTAATTAATATAGTTAATTCTTTCAGGAACTTAATTGCTCATCGCAAGTCACTAGCTGGTACATGATTTTTAATGCTGGTACTTTAAAACATGAAGGAATTTCTCTCCTCAACTCCTCCTCTTCTCTCCTTGTAGGAATCAATCAGTCAAATGTTTTTCTTCTCTGTTTGAGTGATCAATTCAAACTTCCCTGGAGGCTCAGAAAGGCAAATTTAACTTGTACCTGGAATTTTACCTCAGTCTCTAGAAGATAATGATGTAGCTGGTCTCTGAATCCCTGTTTGGATAATCACACTTAGGAAGGTCTATAAAGAAGGGGTGAGGAGCACATCAGGGACTGTTGGACATCCAGAAAATGCCTCGTGTTTCAGCCTTACATTTTCCTCTATGCAGAACAAAAGGAGGAATCCAAATCATAGAGTATTCTTCTGAACTAGTTGCTGACAACGTGAGTAAAACTAGGGTTTGTTCAGGGGATGGGTGGTAGCACCCAGCCTGTCTGCAGTCTGCTTCTCCTCCGTAAGCGTTCTAAGCACAAAGCTAAATTCATTTCACGAGTACTTTTGCTATCACGGATGCAGGCTGTCACTGAGAGGAACGCAGGGATTGTATTGTTTTAAGGAACATTAGCACTGTTTCTAGTGTTGTCTGCTTAGCTTGGGATGAAGGATTTTGAAAGCCTTCCCTGCTCTCTCACTGTGTGCTCACTTTCGCATGCCGTTTGCCTTCTGAGCAAAACCAGGACTGATCTCTTTCTCCTTCATTTCTAAAGGATTTCTCTTTCCAATTTCCATGATCTAGTACAGCACATTGTCTTCAAAGGCACTGGGAGAATACTTTGCTGTGTTTAGCTGCATCAAAAGAAAGTAGCACTGACTAAATATAGTAAGTATCTGGCAGTGTAAGAGAAAGCTGAGGAAGCAAATGGTGTGAAGCAAATTCAAAGATTGCACTGTAACTCCCCTTGCTTTTGCCAGCCAGCAGTTTACAGGTTCCAGATGCAAGACCCTATTTACGTTAGAGGTCTTTTTGTTTTAATTTTTGGTTTCATTAATAAAAAATAATCCAAAAGTTGGCCCTTAGGTCCCGTTAGTAGTATAAAATAGGACCTGTTGTCACAATAGGTTTGAATAAAGCTTTGTAACTTCTGGGTGATATTAACTGCGGTGCAAAGCATCTCCTAAAGATGGGAGATTTTGCATTATCCTTGAGAAGTGAATTAATATTAAGTTCTAAGTGGGCTTCTTATTCTTGGAACTGCAAAGCATTTTCTTCCCTGTCTCTGTTTCAGAGCTGAAGCTCTTGAAAGCCAGGGCTGCCTCTGTTCTGCGTCCCGTGCCACATCAGTTGTCCTTTGTTAGCACTGGGTAATAATAGCAGTAGTCTCTTCTCCCTGTTAGCTGATAAGCTCTTGAGCTGCACCTCAGAGCAGAGCCTACTTTTGAATGGCTGCTCACCCAAGCAAACAAAGAGCTCACTTACACCTAAGAATGTCAAACTCCCCCCTGCTGCAGTCTTTCCAGCTGCTGGGGATGGGCACAGTGATTTACTGACCTCGCCCAGCCATAAGCCCTGTGGAAGGGGATACGTTTATGGTATGTAGAAGGTTAAGAAGGAAGAACCAAGCATTGAGTGATAGATGGGGTTTTTTTACTGGAGTTCTCACCTCCCGTAAATTCTATGGCTTTGGTGTGATATCCTAGAAATACCCACAAACCAGCTTGCCAGTGTTTCCAGAGGCATCGTGGCTGCCAATTTAAAGCTTACGTTTCTAAAAGACCAGATTTTCTGGGAGGACCAGAATCAGCAACACTTCCTCCAGGCTGGCCAACATGTTTGAGTTTCCTGATATCAGCCTGGTAACTTGATCAAGCTGTAGGTGTCCCTGCTTACTGTGGGGAGCTGGACCAGATGACCTTCCAACTCAAACAATTCTATGGCTGAGCATCCAGATGGAGATTCAGTCTCTGTCCCAACAGCACGTGGGCTGAAGGGGGAGTTTGGTATTTATGATCATCGTGTGCTTAGAATGTCTTCTTTCCAGCCATTTGCACCATGCTTGTGGAAAAAAAATACTGTCTCATTTGTATTTGCTGTCTGTTTTCCAGCACTACCAATGAGTATGCACTTTTTGTGTGATATATACAAGTGTATGTGTGTATGTATATAACATGCATGTTGTACGGAGGGCTTTGTTTTTACAGCATATATAATATGCGCAGTCATATTATATACATTGTCTGTAAAAGGAAATTCTTTTCCAGTGTTATTTCCCAGCTGGAGGTTTGTGGCAACAAATTTGCATGCATGTGTCTGCTCCTTCTTCCTTCAGCACCAGGGATGGCAGCTCCCAGCGAGTCCCATGCATCTCAGAAGAGACCTTGGATGCACCAAAACTCCACTCCACATTGCTGAAGATGACCAAAGATTCATTCTTCCCCACTAAATGTTCTGCTTTGTACGTGCTTTGTTCCCACCTCTGCAGTGTGCCTTCCTCTTGATGGAGCCTGATGGACAAAGAAGAGCCTTTCTTTCCTTGTTCAGCTGGAGCCCAGTGGGATCAATGAAACATCTGCTGCCACTGCTGTTGGGAAGACCAGGGATCCTCTAGCACTGTCCTCATCTCTGAGGATATTTCATTTTCCTCTGTTTTCTGTCTCCTAAGAACTCCAAGTGTCACTACAGACAAGAGCCAACCAACTGCAGCTCCTCTCTCTCACCAGGCCCACAACCCCTCATATGTTCTGGAAAGTCTCGAAGTATTTCATAACATCATGGAAACGAGATCTCAGTTTTTCTTTGCCTTGTATTGAATGTAGAAATCCAGAAAACTTTCATGAGTATTTGGAAGGGCAATGCAGAGGAAGAAATTCCTTCTCTCAGTGAAGAGCTAACTGCAAAACTGGCATTAAGTGGTTCATCAACCATCTGAGGAACAAATATCTTGCTTACACTGATATGATCTAGAATAAAGAAGACAATTCTCATGTCATGCTCCAAAGCACAAACCAATTTGCCATCCAAGGTCAGGAAGAGTTTTTTGCATCATTCAGGCACGTTACAGAGCATGTCAGCTTTTAGTTGACATATCAGATATTGGCTGCTGAGCAACTAGATATTCACATCGCTACTCTGCTCTGGCATTCCCATAGCCAGCATGTTCATCATCTTTGAATGTTTCCTCACTAACCCCTCATCCACAAGGAGAGCATGGAGTGTTAGTCAGCACTTTCATAGCATTCTATTTCTTCCAAGTGTAAAAGAGTGAAACATTGCCTTGCATGAAGATCTAACCAATCTTTTAATATAACCTGCATGGGTGTCCACCCACTTTCTTCATTAGTCTTGTTTCTTGCATTGAACATCTCTGAGATCTTTTCATTCTGAATGGTTTTCCTTCTGATTCTTTAGTTCAAAAAGTAGGATTAAGGCTCAATCTGGAGATATACTAGAAGAAGACCTTTAATTCCAGCACAAACTAGATTTTCTAGTACACAGATCAAGCTGCCTACCTGTGACCTGCTTCCGTGCCTCCTTCATTCTTCCCCAAGACGACAGAGGATGGAAGTGCTACCAGATGAAGGCATTTAGTACCCAGGCTTGTGCTAATTAGCAAGAAACACTGAAGGTCCAATTCCTCCCATACCAACTTCTCTTTTCACCTCTGGGAAAGCAGAAAGCATCTTAAGGGCCGCTCTAGATGGGAAAGTAGGAGTAATTTCTACCACCATGAGGGAATCGGCAGCTGAGAGAGATGCACAGCTTCTTCCAGTCCCATCACAAGCAAAAAAAACAAGTAGTGTGGAGAGGTCCACTGCACTCCAGTGTTCTTCACCAAGGAAAAGGCTACTATAGTCTTTGCTATGTTCCTGAAAAGGAAAAGGCTGAACCACCTTTGAACCCACTTCTTTTCCTTCCTGCACTTAGCTTCACTGAGATGAGATTTCTTACCCCAGGACTTCATCTGAATTATAATTAAGAAAAAACTATCTCCAGCAGTGCTAGTTGTGTGTCAGGGATCCATTTCAGAATGTTCTTCTGGTTGTGACCCAGCAGAAGTTGGTGTGTTCTGCCCATCAGGTAGATGGTGGACAAGGAAGTTTCCACAGCTGTCAAAGTCACTGAGTGCTGTGTGTTGGAAAAGTCTTGCCGAGGTTGCTCTGATATCTCCAGAGTGGCATTCAACCATCAGGTGACATCAAAAGAATGTCTTCCTCATAGGGTGGGTTGGGTCTCTTGACTTCATTCCTCCAGCAGCAGCAGCGGCAGTATGTTTTCAAATAAGACCTGAACAAGTTCTCCCAAAACAACCGATATTCCCTCCTAACCAAGCAAGGAAACAAGTTCTCCTCTTGGTGGAATTCTCTGCCCAGAGCCCTAATGGAAGCCCTTGATTTCTTGCAGACACTGATGAGTGCCACTCAAGCCCCTGTCTGAATGGAGCTACCTGCGTTGATGGCATCGACTCTTTCAAATGCTTATGCCTTCCCAGCTACGGAGGGGACCTGTGTGAGATCGGTACGGCCTACTCGGCTTCAGCTAATCTTACTAACAGCCTCATTACCTCCTTCCAGCCCTATCCCCAAAAAGCTGAGCCCAGGTGCTCCCATCTGCCCCGCCCTCATCTTGTTGGCTAACCTCTAACAGCAGCTTGGAACACAGTAGGGAAAAGCTTTGAGCCTTTTGCTTTCATATTCCGATTCATTTCTTCATCACAGCATTGTGTTCTCTAAGATTCCCAAGCAGGGACCTCTGGTGTCCTCTTCAGCTTTCTTGTTTGTGTTCAGCTTCTCTGGTGAAGCTGCATGCAGACTGTGATGGCGTTGATCGCTGCATCTTTGGGTCAAGGATCTTTCAGTTCATCTGTGACAGTAGGGAAACATCTGAGTACATCTCCACCCCAGGCAAACTTTCTCTGCTAGACTGGAATTTCATGGAAGGATGCTTCAACTGAGCCATGTAACAATGATTGTGTTTCACTCTGTGAAGAAGCCTCCTTCACTCCAGGAATCTCCACTGATGTGACACAGCATGACATTTCTGTCATCTCTTCAACATGGCTTCCTGTGGTAAAGCCAGCAGGGAATGTATATCTGAGAAAACATGAAGTGACCTATTTTTACTTCAAAATGAGGCGCACTCTGACCTGCACTAATACTTCTTTTTGTTTCTGCAAGAAGGGAAAAAAAGCGATATTTGTTCTTAAAACTGATGAAAGGCCAGACTTCTGTCAGCTGAACTGAGAGGAAGGTCCCCTGCCTTGCTCAAGCAAGAGGAATAAGTTGCATTTCTTACTCACCTTGACACGAGTCACGCTAATGTGCATTGGGTTTTTCTTCATCTTTCTCTGCATCTCTCTTTCTGCTTTCAATATGATCTTACAGAGTAGACCATAAAAAAGATCCCGGATTTTTGGACCATTTGGGCAGGAGTGGTGCTGTCATTGTGTCTCTTTGTCAATGCAACTTAATCAGCCTCTGATTTACCCATCCCTGCTGCCTTCTGTTCTGCCATAGGACTCCTACCCTGCAGCTGCTCAGGACCTTGTTTGGTCCAAGCAAGACTTAATTTTCTCTTTTCTATTATTTATGGGTTCATAATGCCTGCATCCCATGGTCTGGGTGATACAAGAAGAAAGAAAGGACCTAAATTCAGTGGTGAATGTAATTCTTTATTATTGCCATGAGGCAGATCTTTCTTTCCATAAAACCTATCAGTCTCCAGGACGCTGCAGGAGTCAGTCCTTCCTGTCACGATGACAGTGTCCCTACCAGGACACGAGGTTTTTGATGGTATTTTCCAGTGTGATTGCCTAGAGCTTCAACTACTTCCAGATATTCCATTTGATCTGTTAGAAAGCACAGAAAACATCTAAATGCCTCACGTAGCTACCAGCCCTCCCAACACCTGTGGAGCATCTGCAACCTTCAATTGGAAGAAGACCAGAAGGGCAGATCAGGAATTTGTGTTACTAAAGGCAACAAATGCTTTGACCTACCAAGATTAACAACAGAAGAAAGAAACTGAGCACAGAAAACCTTACTGTAAAGGGAGGGAGGCATGAGGACTGCTGGAATCCCACCCGAAGAGCAGCAAGTTCCTGCTCACATCTCTTTGTTCCCATTTTGGTAGGGTTGCTTTTCTTCCAAAACCCAGAACCACAGCAAGGAATGTGACCGCCTCATCCTGGGCTCTCACCCCTCAATTCCTTTTTGATGTACGAATGTCGATTCTGGCATGGGGATTCAGGTTTCAAAGACGCTTTCCTAAGCAACAAAACTCTGCAGGAGAAAAAAAGAGGGTTGTTGCTTCGGTCAGATCCTCAAAAATAGTCGAGGAAGACAAATGGGGATGGAATTGCTCCAGAATAACTCTATGTCATTTGAGTTTTCCAATAGCACTCGTCACGTTATGGCAAACACGGGATCTTCAGCATAGGCTTCCCTCTCTTCTGCATTTGTCTTGGGTGCCTTCTGATCATTTGGGATGCCATGCAGACAACACTGTCAGGTTTTGCTTTTTAGTGGAGGTGACCATGTGTTGTCCTGTGCCACAAGTGTGTGAGCTGCCAAGAGGTGAGTTGGAAAGCTGTCAGACATTGCACCAACTCCTTTTCAACCCTCCTTTGTGTGTTTCAGACCTGGCAAACTGTGAGGAAGGCTGGATCAAGTTCCAGGGCCACTGCTACAGGCACTTTGAAGAGAGGGAGACATGGATGGACGCAGAGTCCAGGTGCCGAGAACATCAAGCCCACCTGAGCAGCATCATTACTCCAGAGGAACAAGAATTTGTGAACAGTGAGTGTTGGGGGCTGCCTGGGGGACATGAGAACAGGGAGGAGTCCATCCATTGGACTCCACGTTTATGGTGCAGTGTTTTGTCCAAAATAACTTAAAAAGCAAGTGCTAGATGACCCCAGGACCCCAGGTCCAGAAGAGGCGAGCTGGCAAAGGGATGCCTGCACACAGCATGGTGAGCCAGCACCTACCCTTCTATCCCTGTTCTGCTTTCCCAGGCCATGCACAGGACTATCAGTGGATCGGCCTCAGTGACAGAGCCGTGGAGAACGATTTCCGCTGGTCTGATGGGCACTCGCTGGTGAGTAACTGGGATGGACCAGTCCTCAGCCTGGGGCAGGGGAATTGGTGTTCTTGGTGGGAGGAATGATGCTGGGGACAGAGCCCTCGAGTGACACGGTGAGCGCTTGGATAAGGTGTGCAGGCAGCCCTCAGCTAAATGGTTTCTCCTGGTTTTAACCAGCTCTGGTGAAACCACGCCTGGCCAGAGGCTGAGCTCCGTGGCACATGGCCATAGGCATATCTCTGCAGTAGCAGTGCAGGTAGCTGTGGTCTCTGCAGGCTGAGGCAGGAGGAGACACAGAGGAGGGAAGGAGAGTGGGGACTCAGGCTCAGGTGTTTTCCTTTCCCCTCAGTAATTTGAGAACTGGCGGCCCAACCAACCCGACAACTTCTTCTCCGCGGGCGAGGACTGCGTCGTGATGATCTGGCATGAGCAAGGCGAATGGAACGACGTCCCCTGCAACTATCACCTGCCTTTCACGTGCAAGAAGGGAACAGGTGAGCCCCTGCTGTACACCAGCAAGGGGGGGGTGATTCAATCAGTGGCTGTGGGGTTGGGGCATAAGGGGAGTGAGCCCTTGTTCTGCCACTGAGCTCTTTGGGAATACCAGCCCCATGTTCAGCCAGGAAAGCTCATGCTATAAGCCTGCCTCCCACTGAAGTTTGTATGAACTTAGGTTTCTTTGAGCTTCTTTAGCAATAGTGCCTTTTTTGTAGTATCTCCATCTATTCCCCTCCGAAGGAAACAATCCCCCATTCTCAGCTTATTCTCTAGCCCTGGGTCTGCTGGTACTGATAGATGTTATAAAAGCTTGAGGGGTGGCACCAGCCCACGTGGGTCCCAGAAATGATCTGGATCAGAAACGCCATTCCAGCAGGGGAATAACGAGGGAGGGCATCACTCCCACCACATCTCAGGGATGGGCAAGGTGGTTGCATCTTTCCACCCCATCAGTGGCCTCACTTAAAGGACAGAAGGAGCGCCCGTCACCCTCTTACAGACACCATAGAAACATTATGTTTGGAAAAAAAGCACTAACATCACCTAATCCAGACATCAGCCCATCCCCACTGTGCCCTCAGTGCCACATCCCCACGATTCTTGAGCACCTCCAGGGATGGTGACCCCACCACCTCCCTGGGCAGCCTGTGCCACTGCATCACCACTCTTTCCAAGAAGTTTTTCCTAATATCCAACCTGAACCTCCCCTGGTGCAACTTGAGGCCATTCCCTCTTGTCCCCATGGGGCAGCACAGGAGAAGCAGCAGTGGGGCTGGCGGGTTGGGAGCTGCCTGCCCATCTCTTATTGTCTTTGCCCATCTCCCGCAGTTGCCTGTGGGGACCCACCTGTAGTGGAGAACGCCCGGACCTTCGGCCGGAAGAAGGACCGCTATGAGATCAACTCCCTGGTGCGGTACCAGTGTGACCACGGCTACATCCAGCGCCACGTGCCCACCATCCGCTGCCAGCCCAACGGGCACTGGGAGGAGCCTCGGATATCCTGCATAAACCGTACGTCTCAGCCATCCCGGTCCCAATCACCCACACCTGTGGGATGGTGGAGAGGGATGCCCTTTGCCAATTTTTTCCCCCCAGCTCCCCTTTGGGGATGTGGATATTCAAGGTGCTGGATCCACGCAGCTGGGAGGAATGGGAATCTAATTAATCATTGAATCACAGAATGGCTTGAGTTGGAAGGGATCTTAAAGGTCACCCAGCTCCAGCCTCCTGCTGTGGGCTGGTTGCTCCTCACTGCATCAGGCTGCCCAGGGCCTCATCCAACCTGGACTTGAGCACCTCCAGGTTCATTGGGTGGCACTGGGTGTAGGGCAGTGCTGAGCCATGGGGAGATGCCCTGCTGGAAGCTTTCCCAGGGTAGGGCTGTGGGATGGAGCAAAAAGCTTAATAAGAGCCAAGGCTACTTAAAGAAAAGAAGAAAAAAGGAGCAGCTCCTGCAGCTGGTGAGTAGCAGAGGACGGGAGTGGGGAGCCGTGCCGAGGGGACAGGGCTGGCCCCAGGGATGGGGCCGGGTTCCTGGCCCTCCTCGAGGTGTCCCGGCCCATCCCCAGGCTGCCTACACCCCGCTCCCATCCCTGCTTGGAGCTTCCCAACAATGACATCGAGCTCAGCCAAATCACATCCATCAAATGCCGGCCGGCTCCTGGCCAGCTCCGCTCCAGCCCAGTCCCAGAGCTGGGGAAAGCAGGCGGGAGGGACGGAGGAGAGCACAATGCTGAGCTCCCGGTGCTGCGTTTTCCCTGCTTTCCTTCCTCCCCCGTTTCTCCTCGTCCCACTAACGATTCCATTTCTCCCCGCAGCCTCCAGCTACCAGCGCCGGCTATACAAGAGGAGCCCCCGGAGCCGGTCGAGACCCGGTGTCATGCACAGACCCACCCATTAGAGCAGGGCGAGGGGTGAGCAGAGAGAGAAAAGAGAGATTTTTACGGAACACTTATATTAACAGAGTCAATTTCTTCTTCTTGTTGTTGCTTTTTTGTCATATAAGGAAAAAAAAAAAAATTATATTACAGACAAACCCACCTTTGTGTATATATATATAAAAAAAGACAAAAAAAATTAATGTTTTCCAAGCACCAAAGCAAAGCGAATTAGAAGTCAGCGTTCTTACTAACGGTCCGGTTCCAATTATCGTCGTGCCTTTGGGGACAGGGAGGGGGGTGGGATCGCAGAGGGCAGGGGGTTAAGTTAAATAATAAAGATGATTATTTTTTTCCTGATTTTATCCACGAACAATGTAATTATTTCTGTTATTTAATCTCCGGGGTGAGCAGCACCTTTTGGGGTTAATTTTATTTTGTTTTTTTTTTCCAGAATCCTACTGCTGCGGCGTGTTGGGGCGGGGGG